>JAQFYE010002239.1:0-18849 GCA_034694305.1 Protaphorura glebata | reverse complement strand
TTTGTAGGCCGGTCGCCTTAAATAACAATTTCTCTAGATTCTCTATGCAAAATTTTATTTTGCACGGGTTCGCTAGTGGAAATATAAATCTGGAGTTGATGCTGACCCACACAGAATGTCCATTCATAAAAAACATAACATACATATGTAACGCATAAATATTTCCTGACTACAGTACAGACATGGTCGGTCATTGATTTCAATTCTGAGGGCAAACTCCTACAAAGTGCGTCACTAAAAATGTTTATCTCTGTAAGAGATTATTACGACTCAAAACTGGGAAAAATAAACAATTTATTTTGGATTTCCTGGGTGCAATAGAAATGTGTATGATAACAAGCCACATTTTTAAAATATGAACAAATCAAGAAAACCATGTTATTTATTTTTGACAACTTTGTTACACGTCAACAAAAAATCTACAAACTACAGTAATTTTGACCAATAATTCTGGAAATGAAATATTTGACTGGAAACATAATAATGCCTGCAAGGATAATCTTCTGGGACACTTAAATCTATATGTATTGTGTATTTCTCAAGTCGGTGGTTTGATAAGACACGTCATATCTCAGTTACGATTGTGACACTCCCTAATTCTGAGAATTAGTCATTAAAACCATATTTTCATGGTTAGGATAACGAAATCATTGAAATAACAATTACTAACGATCGTCCACTTTATGAATAAATACATTATGAAGAATTATCTCTTGTTCTTGTCGGAAGCCTTCCTCCTGCTGCGTGCACGCACCCACGCGTGAGACTAAAGCACATGACTGAGGTCTGACCCACTAATCGTAAGCACGCCAGGAACGTGACACCGTCTGATGTGATTATTATTATTATTATACTAATATCGTTATTATTTTCTCAAAAAGATAATCCATACAAAAATAAACTGCTGTGTATTCTCAACATCATTTCAGTTGATGGGTGAGTTCGAGTTCCATTATGAACTACGTGTTCAACTCATGATCCCAACCAGATCAGACTTATCCACGAGGGACGTTGTTCCAGTGTAAACATTAGGATCAGTTAAAATTCTTATTTTTCAATAACAAAAATAATCTGATATGCTCTAATTCTAATGCACAGATAGTCAAAACTTTGGCTAGTAATTGTAATTAAATGAATATCCATCACAAGTCCCAAGTTTTCGTGTAGAAAGCAACCGGACTTTGGATATCTCGGAAAGGTCTAAAATATTTGAATATTTTTCAATGAAAAATACGAAATTTTTCAACGGTCGTGACTGAAATAAATCCAAAATGTTGAAATTCATCAAAATTGGGACAAGTTGGCATAAAAAGGACGTCCTTGGTATTGTGCTATACCATGCCGCATTCAGTTAACCAAATTTTTGATACTGCAATTGAATCTTTCAACCACCTTTGAAAAACGCAAAATAACTAGACCCTGCCAGCAGTACGTATTACTGAGAATATTTCCAGATGAGAAAATAATATTGTTCCCTTGTGAGGTTGTGAGGATATCTACTATCATAAGGGATAGAATGTCATCTGTGTTCCAGGAAGATTGAATGAATGAATGGATGAATGAATGAGTTGCACTCTGACTCAAGGTATATTCGAAAGACCCATCATCCATCTGACTCAAAGCAAAGCACAGATCACATTCTCAGCATCCCACAATCTGTTCGGAATTTCCAAGAGTTAACACTACACAGAATATAAACCACGTGACTCACTCACTCACAGATCGGCATGGTATGACATGTCATGCCACGAGACTATCTACTCATCAGAAGCAGCAGATCAATCTGGTCCAGAGAACAAATCAGGATTTAACTGCTTAAGAGTGCATGCATGATTCAAGTCATTAACAATTTCTCTAAGCAAATGAAGCCATAAATGTACTTAATTGTTATCCAACTAGATTAAACTAGTCAAGTTTACACATTTAGAGGCACGCCATATGCGTAAAGGGAGGAATTGATCAAATAGAAGGCTGTATTATTTCCCCAGACGGATAAATCTGGTGGCAGTACCGGCGAGTAAAAAATACCGGATACTTACCATTAAAGCCAGTAAGAAGTTACATATTTTAGTGTTGTTCGGAAATACACGGTAATTCCACAACAACCGAAGTACATGAAATTCCCAAGGTTGTCGGTTCTTGTCGGCGACTTATTTCCAAGTAGGGTGTGGTGCAATTTCTATCTCAAGATTTCCTAATCGACATAATCTAATATAAATAAAACATACGTATCTAATGTTTTTTTTCTAAATAGCCACAAAATTGAAAAAAAAACAATAAAAAAACTAGCATGCCACTTGGCCACTTTAGCGGCGCCTCTTTCTATTTACTTCCTTCAATGTCCGCCTTTGAATACATACATGCATTACATACTTAATTTTTCTAGACATGACCGTTGAATGAAATTTTAGTCTGAAAAATGCTGTGGTTTGAATTTTGGACTTGAGGGTGTGGATTTGTATATTTGTCATCCTCACACAGCACATTCCAATCTCTTAACCCTTGTACTTGTGTGTGAGTGTGTCACCAATAAACTAAACTAGTTTTCGGATGCATTTCCCCATGTGGAGTGTAAGGACGCCGCACTGTGGTTGTCGCTTCCTTAAATGGAATTGAATTGGAATTTGTTGATCCGAGTGAATAATTCTTCCAGTCTTTGTTTTGGTCTTTTGGGAGTGAATCATCCACGTGGGCCACAGCTTTCTTTAACGTTTTGTGGAGGAGGATGAAAGGATTAATAAATAAAAGTATGTGTCATCTATGATCCTTACACGGCTCATCACCCTATAGCCGGTACCGCATAATAAATAATAATAAGATTAAGACAACGCTAGAGGTGCATCATCACCAATGCATTTTTTTATTATTGAATTGTCTCAGGATTAAAATATGAGTTACTCATCATCATATGCAACAAGAAGAGTACGCCGAAGGCGCCGTGTGTCAAAAAATCACGCGGAATCCTGGTAGGAAAGTACTGGAAGAAAATGTTGGTAACCTTATGCCAATTTTCGATTTGTTTGGAATTTTTATTTGGTCAAAGAGTACCAGAAAAAATACAGGTCCTAGAACTGAGCCTTGTGGCACAATATGTAGGAATTGGAGTTATGTGCATGGTCTCACCTTACCCCATGGTGACTGACGCAGTAAGCTTTTCGGGTCGGTGACCCTACATTCTCAAGAGGTCAATACTATTTTCGAGGTTATTTTTTAGTAATTATTACTGAAATAATCTAAAAAATATAGACTTGAATTAAGCGTGGAGGAAGACCGCACATATTCACATATTTCTATTGTACATACAAAATTAGTCTTTGTCAATTCTACTTGGAAATTTTTATGAATGCAATTTTAATATTTATTTTTTTCATTTAAAACCGATTATCAATTTTTCTGCCGAATTTTAGGCTTTAAAGGTAAAATCCATTCATTCGGAGTAAATATTTTGCAGAGTTTGTATCCTGTTTTCTGCACTTGAATTAATTGTAAAAACACGGTAAATAATTTATTACTGGGAAAAGCGTCATGGATGCGGTTAGGTTATGAATGGGTTATATGGTTATTTAGAATGACGCCAATAATGCACCAATGAATTAACCGGAAATTAATCCAACACAAATGCAATGCTTTTGAAATTTCAAAGTACGAGTACACAAGTGTTAACTGAACGCATTCGCAATATGTATTCGCAGTCATTCATTCCATATACAAAGGACATTACACAGCACAGTCCATAAAGAGTTCCAGTTTTCACTTCTTGTGAATTATTACGCAAACGCCAGGATTCCATATACATATAATGGGATAATATGTAATATAATGAATTATGATGGTCCATTCCATTAGTTACACTTTAGAGTTCAGTTCAAAGGGTGACGTACCGACATTTATGTATTTCACCGATAAAAACACATTTTTGCTTGCGTACAATGTAAGTCTGTGTACGCACGAAGGAAATGATTTATAGTCAACTATATTCCGTGTCATAACCATAATTCTTAATCCACAAATGAAATAAAAAATTCGCACATGAATTTTAGTTGCATACGCAAGCAAGTACACGGATTATTAATGAGCATATTCTATCGTAATGTTGAGGAAGTCAGGATTCAACTGTTTTCGCAAATTCTTATCAGCATTTTGGATAACTTCCGTAGGGTGAAACATTTTAATATCTTCAATGACAAATTATTGAAACATTTACTAGAAATACGCAATATTTCAGGTGAACGTGAATGAAATGCTAGCAAAATTTTTAAATTAGTGTAAAGTGGGGCAAGTTGGCTCAAGCAGGACATCCTTGGTATTTGATAAGCCATGCTGCGTACAGTTAAGCATTATTTGCAAATTCTGCATATTTCGCACAAATGGTTGTGAAATCTTTGCATGACCTTTGAAAAATGGTAAATAACGGAGCCCTGACCTTTAGAAGAGTTACGAATTTCGTTTGTGCCCTGGAAATAAGATAATTCAATATCTTAATCTGATTTTGTGAGATCTGTGAAACCAATGTTATTTTAAGAAATTCTCATCAATCTGTAAGCTTGAATTCAGAGGAAAAATTCCTAGGATTACTTGTAGTGTGAAATTAATATTGCAAAAACTTGAGTATGTATTTATGATGTACGTGCATTGATATTTTTAGAGTTTTCATGTTTTGAATAAATTATTTCACCGGAATATATTATTTGTATTGTGGCTTGAACGGACGTCATATTATTGCAAATGGGATTTTACTAGTCCCGGACCTAATACCACGACCACTAACCACTTGTCATGAATCCGTTGGAACCGCAAATAGGGATGAAATAAACATAATACATACACGTATGATAGATACACTTGACGTGATCTCATTGAACGTTGACCCACACCCTCACCCAATTCAATTCATGCGTAATAACAAACGAATCATCACTTGATCAGTCGGTCTAACCGTGAAATCACTCAAACTTCAAATCCATTATGTTCTACTTCATTTTCAACAACCATCCATAAAGTACGACCAAAAAACGAATTAACAACGAAAACATCCCAAAATAGAAGATTAGTCAAGTGGTCTGTAGACTTTTAGACCATTCCAGGTGTTTTCCCGGCCGGCTATAAAGTAATTCAAAAAATGGCGTCCTAATTCATTTTTTAAGGTCACCAGCATTAAAGCACGAAAGGTTAAGATGGTGTTCTACGTCATAATGTATATCTTATTATTTTGGAGAAACCTCTAGCACTACCAAAAATGCGTTGGCGTTAAGAGTCAACAATTCAATGCGTAATTAAATTTGAATTGCGACCCTGGGTCAATAAGACGAAGGCCATGGAATAAATTTCAAAATTAGCTTTGAAAGAGGGTCTAGCCTGCCGTCTAGCATTCTAAGCCAAACTTTCAAAGGATTTGAAAGTGAAAGTTTGCCTTAAGCGTAGAATTTCTCATTTTCCAGGAAATAGAAAATATGGAAATGATATTATTCCTACGAGGGATTTAGTATTCTCCAACCGTGTGTACTTACTGTGTACGTACGCAACCGGAAATTCCAAGAACAAGTGGCAAGTGTAAAGTCATCTGTAGAATTCTCTACATGGATGTTACGTACGCGTACGTACGTACAGTACATGAAAAATAACCCAATTCCATGTCAATGGGATTCAAAAGGGTTGAAAGTGTTTTGTATGTCTCTCAATACATAGAACCAAAATATAGAACACGACACCCGCACCAGCATCAGCGTCCACATCAGCGTCAGCATCTCACAAACACATGACATTGTATTCTAATATTCCCATTTAATCATCATGCAGGCATGCAGGCACAGCTATCTTATTTTTGTCCAAGGTGTTTCATAGTGTGTCTGGAATGTAAAATAATTTATTCTCATATCAGTATATGAAAAGGGTTTTCCAGAGATATCACACATTCTGAGTCAAATTACGGCTTATCGTGTATTTCTACGAGGGAAAAAACCCCAACCCTGCTGTATAGGTTCAGAATTCACCTCATTTTGACGAAAGCATAACTGGACTATGGCCATCCTACACCCAACGTCTTTTTAACCATCAATGGGCATCCTCGTGGAACCCGACTTTCCTACCCCATTAGTGCCCCCTATTGATTTATGAAACGAAAGTGGGAAAAACCCCTGCGAATGTAAGGTAAAAACCTCACAGTATAAAAAAAACCTATACAGAAAAACTCCCACGGGTAAAAATCGCACTAAATAGTTGCCCAGATCATATATTCCTGACGGGTCGTACCATAATGGCCACAATAGAGTAGTATATGATTATTATGAACCACCCTGTATGAATAATATAACCGTTTGATGTTTGAAATTCTTGGAAGGATGAAATCAGGTTATTGCGATTCTGAGTGATTGGAATGGTTGGAATGGAAATTACTTATGATTCGGAAATCTCTTTGGCTTTGGCATTAGCTGAGGCTCATTCACACACTGTTGACTGTAGTGACTGGCGTGGCAATGCAATGGTGTGCATGGATGGTTTACCATTAGTTTTTAGCCCTTTCCAACTGCAACTCTGTCATGCTAACACATAGTGAACAACAAGTGTTTTTGCGACGTAGTAGTTGTAAATACCCCGGAGTGGTAGAAATTCCACTAACGGTAACCACTTCTTCAGTCAGTCTTAATAGAAAAAAGGGGTCATCTTCCCAGAGACTCTTATATTCGGTCATTCCACTAAAACTTTCTCACAACGGACAATATTCACATGTTAATTCATATCTATGGCTAGAAATGGAGTATCTCTGGCTCACGAATTTCACATTAATAGATTTCATTAGCAATGGTGAAAATATGTGTATAATTAATTCATTGCCGGAAATTTTTAGCTTGATTTTATTGTCGCACGTCTGAACATCGCTCCTAGGTGTGTTTTGATGGAAACACATAGCCAAGAATTCATCAACATATGCATTTCGATAAGATTTTTTAGATTCGCTGTTTATTTTATCGCCAGAAATTTTAGTCTAATGATTTGACATTGGAATGTCGTCCCTTGTGGTGAGTACAGTGTATGGATATGCAGATTTCCAACGATCCGTCCATGCATGCATGCATAAACATAACGGATTTTCCCCACATACACAATGAATCAACACGTTTACATTTTTTCGCAACATATAGTCTTGACTGGGACTATGTCTACATGCCCTGAGGGTGATAAACACTGCGATGCAACTGCTATCCAAATATAATTGTGGGGGGAAGTGTGGACATTCCACACATTCCAAACATAATCTCACACCTGATTCATTATCCGTTTTGCAAAATATGCACGATAATAGTACATAGTCTCTCGGGTAGTTGTACTTGTATCTAAGGACATGGCGGACATTGATCAGCAAAAACTTGCTTGTATTAATGTCACCAACCTGTGACCCTGTTCTGTTCAATTCTAAGTGTTCCATATCCCATGGACTGTAATCACATTCCTGAGCAGGAAATTTTGACAGGAACATATTGTCAGACTCACACATGGGGAATTCCGTATCTTTCATATGACATCATCGTCGCTTCATTCATTCATAATATGTTGTACTGTAATCATAAATATTTTCCCGAGTACTAAATGTTTGTATATTTACACACTTTGATAATAATTCAGGTGAATCAAGCGGATGTAGTCTCTTGTTTTCGAAAGACTGCATAGTTTCTGGTTATCGTCATATAATTCAACTTTATATTTCGGCATAAGAGTTTTGGTTTCATCCATTTTATGAATTTTTCAGAAATCGATGTGCATGAGGTCAAAAATGTTCGTTATTTATGACGATATCGTTGTAAAAGAATCTCGACGGCTCGTCGACTCTAATTTTTGTTGTCTTTTTGTAGCTGTACAGAAATTGCTGTGTAGAATTTCCCGAAATATCAATAAAAATGCATAAAAACTGAAGGCCGGAGTGGCGCAAAGGACAGATTGTTGTGTATGCCTGTGCCAGGTGACTTAGTGCTCCGCACGAATCCGGTTTTGAATCCGATAGGCACGGATTCTAATTCCTAGGGTTCGAAAATAAAAAAAGCCACCTTCCGGATTCGCAAATCCGGGCTGAGTTCGGATTGGCGAACCCGGAAGGCGGATTTTTCCATTTTCGAACCCTAGGAATTAGAATCTGTGCTTATGTCAAAGGATTGGGTCGTATTCGAAACCGGATCCGTGCGGAGCACTACCGTGGGCTCGTTCGGGATGCGGTACGCGAAACCTGAATTGGGCTTCAATCAGAATATTAAAGTGCATGGGAATTTCTGGCGGGAATCGCCATCCCGTACCGTATTTCAAACGAACGGACAGTACATGTGACATCGCGCTTGTAGCACCCTCTACCAGGAATACCAGGAGCAGCTTACGTTCCTTCCTTATATAATAAAAACAAAAGATTTGGATTCCATGTGTGGAGAAAAAGTTGTGTTTACAAACAAAGTATATTGGTTGGAAGTAAGTCGTTCGTGGTTGGAACGAAGTAAAGGGGGAAAAGTGTTGTGTTGCGTGGAAACTTTGTAGAATTGATATGATGGTTGTGAAGGCGTGTGTTCTGTGCGTGGGATAGTGCTGACCTACTTTATTCGCGAACCGTACGAATGGATTGGATTTCAGAACCCCGTGT
The DNA here is from genome assembly GCA_034694305.1 of Protaphorura glebata. Taxonomy (NCBI): domain Eukaryota; kingdom Metazoa; phylum Arthropoda; class Collembola; order Poduromorpha; family Onychiuridae; genus Protaphorura; species Protaphorura glebata. Next base: position 10,232 of record JAQFYE010002239.1, on the reverse strand, counting down.
TCCTTCCACAATCTTATGGAGTTTTGATTGGTTTTATTTTTAATTCATGTCAGTCACAAAAGCATTTACATAAACACACGAAGGAAAATGAACATTACATTTACTTCTACTTCCCCTGCCATGGATTTCCCCGGAACTTGACCTATTTCCTTAGCCAACTCGTATCATACACCACTTAAAATTTCCTCTAAGCTTTGTTTCATCACTATGACGATGGGAATAGACAATACAACGTACAGGGTGGATCAGTTCACTCATTTTTGCAACAACCTTCCTCCTGCACACAAAATAATCACATTTTGGGCAAATGCTTTTGAGCCACACTCTAACGACAAAGTATGTATTAGGACGAAGTTAAGTAATGTCGTTAGACTATGGGTTTTTAAATTCCTGATCGCCATGTGGTTTGTTCTAAGACTTTGACAGTTGGACATAATGCAGCGAGTTCGGCGAGTTGGATGCATTCAGGCGTGCATGCCACCAACACTTTTTGCATCAACCTCAATTCACACTCACATTCCATGCTAAAAATCTAAATAGGTCATGACGACGTCGTGGGTAGTAAGGATTTCATTACACTGCAACCCAACAAAGTTTTAGACAAATGGATCCATGTCTGGACTACGACTGCAAGCATGCACTGCGCACTCGTCTATATCAAGCATTATGCTGACTTTTTCATGTATAACATTTTTGGCAGTCCAAATATTTTTTTTAAAAATTGTAAGAAATGGATTTAGTTTTTATTGAAGTCATCAACTCCATAGTTCACGGGATCTCAGATTGATTCATCAGTGAGTGCGGTCAATTCTGACTGCATGACTTGGACGCGAAAACGTATATATTATTTAAGTACACCTTGAAATACTGTACTCGCATTAAATAATTTTGGCCTAGGGCATATTCGACCGTTTGCTTAATTTTGTTAAGGAAATAGGCACTAGCTTCCATTTAAACCTCGGGAACGTCACCCTAGTAGTAGCAAGAAACTACGTTCCAGCAATGAATTCTTTCATGCATGGATTTCAAAGTATCATATTTTTACATGCCCTTATTAAGCACATGAGGACTGATCCTTTTGGAAGAAAGTAACGAGTGAAATGGAAATTTTTAGAGGAAAGAATGCTTTTTCCTGAAATAATTAAAGCATGGGATTTCCAAGTGTTAAGGAAAAAGTGTAAAGGTCAGTGTGGAATTATTGACCTCCGTCCTTGAGGCTAAATTATGGACCACGGTCAGAAGCTGGAAATTATAGTTTCATTTTAATACGCCCATTAAGGATTTTAACACCGAGCTTTCAGTTGGAAGAAAATAAGGGCAAGTCGCCTGGAAACCTTACAAGTACACAATATTTCCCGGACAATAGATTTTCTAATATAATGGATGCACGAAGTTCCCATGTGTTGTCAGGGAAAAGTGCAGAGTTCACTCTGAAATTATTGACCTCTGTCCTTGAGGTTGAATTGACTCTAGAAAATTCATTATGAGGAAGACTGGTGAGAACCCTCGTGTCACACAGTACATTGGAATTGGAATTGCAATAAGTTGAGCACACACTGGGATTGTTTACCCATAATAATGTTTGTTTACGAACTCATTAATGTGAATAATCCCAGAAAATCGTTCCACGCGTTCGCGTACATCCTTCCATCAATTCAAACGCCTCTTCCTTCCTCCTACGTCGAATTTATGGTCGTGGATTTAATCCATTACAGGTTTACGACTCTAATTAAAATCCTTCTCAAATAAAACAGCTTTTAATTAATTAAGTTTTACAATTAAATCCCAGAACCATTTGGAGTAAATTGGCAGACATCTCAAGAGAGACTTACATAATATCATCGTCGAATGCGTCTACAAGTTATCACACCGTGATTCTCACAATACAACGCATGAGATATTTCAACAGAAAAATAAAGACGATATGTTACGGCTTAATTCATCCATATTCCTTTTCTGGACCAATTAATTGGCCTCCATTGGAGTGTAATGTGTGACGTCATAAAAACTTTCGTCGACCTAAATAGGGATTGAGTAGGGAGTATGTGCTGAAAGGGTAAGGTACAGCGCAGCGTCAAAAGACCACACTTGAAAACCATTCAATTCCATTCAATTCAATGGAATAACTCGCGAGTGAGTGAAGAAAAACTTTCCAAGTAGAAGATCCTTCCGTGTCTTTCAAATCTCAAGATGCTCAGGTTGAACCGTACAACGGATATTTACAGGTTGACAAATTCGTTCAAGCCAAGCTTAAATAGTGTCCTGGTCTTATACGGAGTATTGGAAGGATCGGAACACCTCTGGAAAAAGTGAAAGGATGAAGATTCGTTCACGTGTGTATGTTCCCATTAAATTCTCTAAAATTCTGAACTTCTGTGCATGGATTGGGTTACTAGAATTTTACGAGGAATTATGTATGCAAGATTTAGCTCGATCCGAGCGTCCTGATAGAAGTTATAAGGTCAGGTACGTTCGGAAGGTCAGGTACGTTCGGAAGGTGAATGTGTCTCTGTTCAATTTTTTTGAGAGGTGTTCCGATCCTACCCAGGGACAAACCTAGACTTATAATATCATGTGACAATAGGGTCCAATAAGATTAATATTGATTTTCGTCTCCATATCATCCCTTGTGATGCGGTGGCTATATGATACTCGGAATATGCTCCCACACAATGGGGCATCTCTGGTGAAGAGTATAAAAATAGTATACACGATCTGCGCCTCCAAACCCATGTTTTCTCATGACACAATCCTTCCTTCTTTTTCATCTTCATCCTCTATTATGGCATGATGACGAAATCTTAGGAACACTACGGTTATGGATTATGACGTCAATCTATGACTACTAAACTATATGACCCACTCACTCATTCTTCTGAGCTTCTCTGGAGTCCATGATCTGCTCAGATTTTTCTATTCTGAGTCATCCTTATGACGACCTCCAACTTGACAACATCAGATTCAATAGTCATGAAACTAGCGACATCATCATCTTATTAGAAGTTCGATGAAGTCGTCAGGGATAATATATCATTAGCCAATGACGTCATCGATAATATAGCGTTAGCCGATGGCGTCATCAACGATATATCATTTAGCCGATGACGTCATCAATGTTATAACATTTGCCGATGACTGATGACGTCATCAAGGATATATCATTAGCGGATAAGGTGCATTAGTCGATGACGTCATCAACGATATAGGATGAGCTGATAACATGAACTATATAGCATTGGCGGATGACGTCATGAATGGTATAGCATTAGCTGATGATGTCATCAACGTTATAGCATTAGCTGATAACGTGCATTAGCCGATGACGTCATCAACGATATAGGATGAGCTGAGAGCGAGTCAAATTCTCTGTAATCTCATGCATGGAAAGAAATATTTTCTAGACGTTCGTCGAAAAGCAGATATGGTGTCACGATCGTATCCTAGCGGACAAATAATACAACATCTGTCGTATATGCACATCGGTGTACTGTGTATTCCTTCAGAATAAAAGGCGTGATGGTGGTTCCCGCCACCCTCCTTCCTATTCTACAGCATGAAAACACAAAACCAAGAACTTTTCTCGTAATTCTATATAATTTTGGATGAGGTCATGAACCCAAAATAAAGAGTCAAGAATGTTGACACATTGACAAATGTACACCTAGCTGCACCTGCACCTCCGGTCAATTCCACTTAATAATAATGTTCATTGCTTACTGTTGTGGTTTATTTACATATTTATCCACAACTAACTGTTTTAACCGGTTTTAGTCTCCAAAGACTTGGATTTGTTTGTTGTTTGAAGATTTTTTAAGCACCTCGAGGCCATGAATTCCTGCCCTTGGCTTTGGCTTCCGCTGCGGGCAAACTCAGGGCCAAGCCAAACTCAACAACTCAAAGTGCAAATAAATTAAGACCTTGTGTCCTCATTTCTCACCGGGCGGGTCAAACCCACCCAATCCAAATCATCAATTATGAATCAAATATTTTCCATCATAACAACAGAAATGAACCAAAATAACGTATGTGGCAGTTTTATTCCAACTATCCATGCCAGGAAAGGGAACTGGTAATCAGAAATTTCTCCTACTACTAGGGTGCGCGCATAAACAGGCCAAACGTAATACCTCCCCGAAAAATTCTCGGCTATTTGTGCACTACTTTAACGATAGTAGGGTAGACCGTGTTAAATGCCTCGCTTTACCCCATATTTTTACGCAGACTAAGGTAGGTACGGTATGATATGGTATGGTTGGCCCATTCTATCTCGCGGTGGAGTTCGATTCCTCGAACTTGTACTCCCTGTTGTTGCTTTAAAGAGGTTTTTTCCACTGGTTTTTCCTACTACTAGACGGTACCTACGTTGTACGTCTCTAGGCCAAATGCGAAGGAACCCAAAAATACGCGATGATGTTTGAATCCGCCTCAGCGGCTATGTCAATTAATGGGTGTATTATTAAAATCTAAGGGTGTACTATTTGCAAACTCTAGACGTGGCGTTCAATAACAGGACACGACATAGGATGACGTCACTTGGAGTCCATAGTGCATGGAGGAATGCAATTAAGTATCAAAATGCACAACAAACGATGCAAAACTGTATTTTCTCACCAGGTGTGTGTTTGTTATGCGGGGAAATCCTATCCTAGGATGGATATTTGATAGAGAAGTAGGACGTTAGAGCGTAGTAACACACATACGTAGTTGGAATTGGAATTCGACTTTGGACCCTCTAACTTACCAAGTTGACTACGACGGAAGGATAAAATATGGATCAACGGATTGCAATTCAGCATTGAGCCATACAAGGCTTTCTATGTTGATATGAATATTCAGACAAGTGTTTCTCTCTCGACTCTACTCATGTATCACTATCTGGAAAAACAATAACAATCATCCGTTAATGTGTTGTTCCAATTACTATAACTATTATTACCAACGGACAATTAGGTAAAGGGAAAAGTACCTTGAGTGTTTTTTTTTGCTCGAGGGAATAAGCGCTTAAAATTTTCCAAATTAAAGGAAATTTCAGTTGAATGAATTCATTTCCTTCCATGAATTGATGATGTGTAAATAGCGTGTTTTGGTTTCATTCTTTTTGTTTTGGTCACCGGTAGAATGAGCGTAATGATGGGGAAAAGTCATTGACATTAATTTACATAATTTTTTTGCATACGATGTTTACGGCATATAAGCTATATCGGTATCCATTTGGTCAGATGTACGATGTTCTCACTATTCCTGCTGCAATTTTATGTGAGAAATCTAATTAAATACTCTCATTAATTGAAATTTACCGTAAGGCATCGTAAAACGGCCACTCTTTTCATATCTATGGGTCAGGTTTCAATTTGGAGTACGGGATGTACCCCTAGTAGTTTGAAAGATAGTCGGGAAAAATCGTATGAACAATATACAGCTGCATATTTTTTGTTTATAGTGGATTAACTATCCGTTTGGCCTAAAGGTGGTACCACAACGTGTTCCGGTTACGTTGTAAGTTATGCTGTCAGAAATATGTATGTTTTCGGTGTAATGCCACACGAATTTTTTTATTTATTTTGGATATCATCTCAGAGAAGGCCATTTTTCAAGTTGAACGGTTCTAGCCGTTTGACCTAGGGCTGGTACCACACAAGTCGGATGCCACGTGTTCCGGTTACGTTGTAAGTTATGCTGTCAGAAAAATGTTTTCGGTATGCGAAATGAGTTCGGTATTTGGAAAATACCTCAGAGGCCGTTTTTCAAAATGAACAGTTCTAACGAAGATTGGACTTAATTCTTGCAAATTCTGTTTAAATATATTCTCAGAAATATATTCCAAACCCGAAATATGTTTACACCTGAGCCATCCTTAGCTTCTGAAAGCAAGGTGCCAAAAATAAATGTCAAATGTCAACATGACTTAAAAATACACACGGACAAATCTCGAACATTCGCATTATATAACCATCGCCATCATACATATAAAATATCATGCCAAGACTCTAGAGGATGTGGATGAAAGTCGTCGTCTTTTTTATTGTTTGTTGACAATCCGGACCTTTCACAACTTTATTTAGCTCAACTATTTATTATCAGTTCCAAGTGCACTTTGCACTTTGATGCTAGTGAGGAACGCGCAGCGAACGCACTCCTAGGAGCAAGTACTTGTTTATAGAGTTAATTCAAGATAATAAATAATAGTAATCATAATATTATTAGACATGGTCTTTCGAGAAACAAGTTTGATCAGCTGGTTTTAAGTTTTGTTGTCCTTTGGAATGAGAAAGGTGATACGTTGAGAGATAGTGGATCAAAAGACCTTGTGGATTTCATCACATTCTAAACTTACTCAATTATTTTATGTCGTCGACAATCATATCATCAAAATTTAAATTATATCTCTAACAAGGGCGAGGCATCACATTTGGGTTTTCGTCAAAATTCGTCTGCACAATTGAACTACTTTTTTTTTCGCCTAGCATCGAAAATTTGTTTAAAAAAATCTCTTTGAAAATTTTAAAATCGTATGTTAAATCACATGCTGTTTCCGGCGTTTTTCATTTCATGTCCATGTTGAGAGTTTCCCATTAGATGCAGTACAAAAAAATTTGAAAAAATTAAAAATAGCGTTTTTCGTCAAGAACGGTATTGAGGTCCCGCCTGTGAAAGCTGAAAAATCATTAATCAAGGGTTAAATCACATGCTATTTCCGGCGTTGTTCATTTCACGTCAAATGTTGAGAGATTGGATGCATTTGACTATAATAAATGCAATTAATTACCTAACATCAAATATTGATTAATCGGACATAAAATTGAATGAAAACAAAAAAGACCTAAAATTAAGTTAGGAATTCCATATTTTTGAGTCACCATTTGTGATGAATTCGGAGAGGATGTCGTGAGATGGATTACATAGTGAATGTTTGCTGGGTGGTGCGTATGGCCATGTATGTTCAGGAGCTACGGTTTGAATGGATTGAACCGAATGACCTTAGCCTCATTTCTATTTGTAAATAAACATGGAGAGTGCTATATCCATCACACTACCGTCGATGCCTTTCGTTCGTCGTACGCGCAAGTGTTTCTAAAGAAAAAAAAAGTGGGGCAAAACTGATTGTGGCGTAGCGTGAAAAGTATACAGAAAATGTTACATTACATTCTACCATCACATCACCATCACCACAATTTAAACGGACCCGAGAGCCCAGAAATTTTACGAGCACAACGCCATTGACATTTGTCAAGGGAAATTAAACCGAAATAAACGACGTGATAATCAAATGACTCTAGATATTAGCTAGGTATATCACTATAAACACACCTTACCATAATTGAGATCGAGCTTTCTACTACTAAGAAGTACGGTAAGCCGAGCTAAAAGTCAACAGATATACAAATTTTATTTTTATGGGGAGTTTTAGCCCAGTTTACCCTACCTGCATCAATCTGAAAGGAACAGACAAAAGCGCTTTAAAAAATGTACGGAAATGAAATGCAAATTCAAATATTCTTGTCGACGAAAATTTGGTCCTTCTGTACACGTGGTCACGAGTTTTTGGGATATTATTTAGGTTTGGACGATCCGGAATTCGGTCGCCTAGCTGAGGTGGTCGCAAGAACAGGTTTTACCAATATACTTTCGTCCGGTGGTATGAAGTTTGCTGATACAGATATGTGTATCACTTATCATTCTCTGAATCAATTAAATGTAAGATTATTTCCCACGCCTTTGGATTGAATTATTTGGATTGGAGTTGATTATGTGGGACATGAACATGTCAATCAACTGGTTTACTAATTGCTCCAAATTGTGCTTGTCTGTATTTGTATGATCACAATTGAAGTGATAAAATTGAATTATCTACAAAACAGGATTGACTAGGATTTATAATCCCCAATTCCCACCTGACAGCATCATCGGTGTGTTTACTTTTTGTGTAAACTTCATATCCGGATTTATGGCATTTTCTACCATCTGCTTCTGCAGCAGCTCCAATTGCATTCCAATACCTACAGGGTGGTTCGTTGCCATAAGATTGAGGATTCGAGAAAACACTGCGATGTACATTTTCAATCAATTTTAAAATAACTGCTTCCGGATTTCAAAAAAAGAAAGATAGTGAACAACCAAAAATTACTTTAAAATTGATGAGCCACCCTTGTAGATTATTATATAATGTAGTACTGATTGGTTTGATTACATTGACACGTCATTTTTCGTATATACTCCCATCATCCCAGGACCAGATCGTATCCGCATTCATGTCTCTCAACTCAACCGCGGCCTTCAAGCATTTCTATTGCTAACTCGAATTTAGTACTCCCAGCTTTCAGCTAGTTTTTTATTCAGTTTTTCATACCTAACGAATTGTATGCCGTCAAGCATTGGCAAATTGGCTCCTTGTTTTTTATTGTAGTGTTTGTTTGTAAGGGAAAACCATATGACACTGACTCTCGTATTTAATTCACAATTTCTAAGAATTCTTCTCACTTTTTGCTAATTTCAATTTAGTAATTATTTGTCTACACGCAATATTTCATTATAATTCGTACTCCAGTCCGTATGGTTTTAATTAAGTACTAGGTGTGCTGTGATTTCTCTGTGTATGTATATCTTACGTACATACCTGAATATGCAATCAAGGTACAATGAAAAAAAATTGGTAACACCTCTTCATACAAAATGTGAGATATGAATTTAAAAAAAAACCAGAGCGAAATCTATTCAATTTGGTTGTGCAAAATAACTCTAGAAACGCCAAGTAGATAAATAAGCTCGAAAATCATACTTTTCTTCCCAAAAAAAATTATTTAAAAAAAATTAAGTGTGATTTAAAAATTAACAAAAATTTGTTGTACAAAATTTTAGCCGAATTCTGTGTGCCCAGGAAATGAGATATAAATGCAATGTTCCATATTCTCGCAAAATCACAAGTGGTTGAAAGTATTCCAAGGGTGTGCTTTGACTGATGCCGAGAATCCATAAGTATGTTTATGAATTTCCTAGAATTAACTATTAAAATTTCCATTGAAATTAATCCATTGTTATCCACATTGGATATTTCCTAGCATTAGCGTTGCGATTGTATTCGGTGTAATTCCTGAATGAACTTTAGAGGAATTTAATTTTATCTGGTGTAATCTGCCCACAGCTTACTTGCGTTAGTCCCGCGTGCATGGTATGGGACTGCGTATCTGGTTTGTTTGTTTGTTCGCATCTATGTATTTTTAATGAGTTCTACTGAACTTGGTCTGACGTCAGGACAGTAGAATAGAACACCAGACCATGTGGACCTAATGAATGGTTAGACATTAGACATTATCCAATCCACCCGTCAATTGTCTTCTAAACTGATCAGAGTCAACATAACACCACACGATCCCTGTTTAATGTTTATTTCAAAATACCAGATCCACGGAGGCGGTTATAATTAGACTTTAACTAGCTCAATTGGAAATCTAATCATATGATTGCTCACTCAGAAATTTCAATTCCAATAAATACACGGTACTAAAGTTACCGATATTTCCCACTAGTGGCAATGGGATAATTAAGGCCAAATCTGCGTAGGTGGATCGTTTGACTGAGAATAGGTGGTATTTGACATTTCTAGAAATGTAGTGCATATCAACAAATAATCCTAATTCAGACGCCAGACAGCTTGCTCAAAGACTAAGCGGTTTGCAAACTGCCCAAAGATGACGACACTTGTCTCATAATGCCCCAGTGGCCTGAAAATACTGATATTTGTGCCTCGATGGAGTGACTTATATAAAAACTTGGCACATTTCAGATTTTTCTGCTGTATTTAAAGAAAACGGACGTAGAGGTTGATGGATATCGAATATTAAGGAAGTGTCCCTCGCGAGATACCAATTTTTTTTTGTTATCTGGACTATATTTGAGAAAATTTTGATAAAAGTTCAGAGTATGATGTATGACGCAGATGAAGGTTGTTGAAATATGAGAAAAATAAACTTTTTTTTGGAATAATGAGTTTGTTTAAGTTAGAACGAAAGTTTGTAGTGAGGGATGGAATACAAAGATTGAATTTGAGTCTTAATGTTTGAATTCCCACGTGCTTTAGAAATAGTGAAAAAGTACTAAAAGCCAAGTTCGGGGGTATTGAATTGGAGTAAGTACTCAAATGTTAGAAGACCCTCATTTAATCTCCCAATTTTATCACCTCAAGGGTTTGACTTGTATTTGTTTTGATGGTTGGAGCTGTCTCATAAATTTTGCAG
>JAQFYE010002238.1:0-18853 GCA_034694305.1 Protaphorura glebata | reverse complement strand
AACATTCCGAATCAGAGAAAATTACAAAATGGCGAAATCCAAATTTCTTTTCCCGCGCAACCTGAACATAGAAGACTAAGTAGTCTAAGACTTTTGAAACATGCTGTACATCAGTTCAATGATTAATGGACGGTTAATAAGATTTATCTACACAATGAAATTTCATTCCGACTATTAGGGGTACCTTTCCTACAAATAACAAGGAGTATGGGAAAAAGTGCAATATACAGTATCGGGTATAAAAGTACGTACGCCCCTCAAAATTTAATCTCTTCACAATTTCTGAAAATGGACAACCCCCTGCATTTGGAAATCGCTTTTTCTAGGTCTATGCAAATTTTCAAATTCCTATTTCTAAAAATGCGGCGTAGAAAATGATTTTCAGGGCGTACGTACTTTTATGTCCGATACTGTATGTGACATTGTACAATGCTAACCAATGTGGAATACACGGTGGCGGACGTTCTGGACCACCCTGTAGCGAATATCCTTAGAGGAAATGGAAAGAATCGTATGATTCGTGACCAGTTTTAAAGTCATAAGTCATTTAAAACTTGTACACGTGGAAGATAATGTTTTTGTTTTGACTCCTCGATTTTAATGAACCTTAACTTTGCTAAATTGATTATCCTGTCTATTTCAGAATTAAAAACAATAAGAATGCGTAAGTGCAGATGCGAATGAAAAGAGGACGTGCAGAATAATTCCGATTACAATTACAATTAAAGTTGGTTCGTTCGTACAGTGTGGTTCATATGTAACGCTATGAATCATTTTGCCTTGATCCAAAGAAAGAACTTCTTGTTTTGGTGTGTCAGTTATGCACCACCTTGTACTCCGAATGAGAAACAAGGAAATCCCATTAACTGGAGCAGTAAACAAAACATACAATAAGTTATTTGAATTTGGACTATTGTCAACACTCGGACAATAAAATAATAATTTGCGTCAAGTGGAACACAGAGAGTCAACATGTTTATTTTTATTTTGAACACGTAATCCTAACTCTAACTGGCTCCAACCATCCTGTCTACACCTTCTTCAAATATTTTCATTCCACTGGCAGGCATCTACACCTAAAAAAAATTATGACTTTGGCTTTGGCTTTGGATTTTGCTTAGTCTAGTCATCCACTTGCTCAAACAAAATGAATTATCGTCTAACCATTGCAAATCAAATCAAATATCACATCATTAAAAAAGATCTAACACTTGACTTCATCTGTTTCTTAATCTGCATAATCTGCCAGCAAATCTATCCCATTACGTCATATTTTCATATTTATACGTACAGGGTGGTCCATAGATACACCATTCCAAAATTATCAAGTGCACACTTGTCACATTACTTTAGCCTTACTCCTTAACATGAAAAGGGAAAATAATGTGACAAGTGTCGTTCGCTATTCTTGGGTTCATACCGCGATGTCTTTTAAACATTTATGAACCACCCTGTAATCGTACATTGTAAAGCTGACCTCGCCAATTCAGTGCAATTAATTTGTCACTATAAAAATATGCTTGCGAATGATCTCTGGGAATAATTGATGAGGAATAATATTTACATTTTGTAATTATTTATGACATGAGGGGAGTATTTGGTTGGATAAATATTCCAAGAACTTGTTTCTGTCACGTCATTTGATATCAATTTAATTCCTAGGAAATACTTATTGACTCAATTTTCATTTGGATTTATGTGTAATCGATACGATTAAAAAAGTGCTGAACTAATATTAGTCCAGCGAATGAATGATATATGAATCCAAATTATCAGAAAAAAATTGACAAGGAATTTAATCCTTGCAGACGGCAAGGTACATTTCCCATGTACCAATACGTCCATGTGTTTTGAGTCAGAGTGACCTCAAATTTGACACGTAACATTTCAAATTGTAGGAAATAGAGCGGAAATCCAATTTTTTAATACAAACAAATGTCAATTTTAAAATATTGTGAATAAACTTTATAATTTTATGAAATGACCTCAGAAGTGTTTACTAAACCCCAATTTTAGCCGAGTTTCTTTTATATATAAAACTCACCCAATTCTTTACAAAGTTGAACTACAGAGTTGAATGTCTTGATGGAGAAATCCACTTTACATTCCAGTGTTCTTCGGTCTGGTAATTGGACTCTCAAAATCTGTCAAAATATCAAATTAGAATTATGAATTTGTATATCATTTCGTTCAAAAATAAATTTCTAACAATTGAATGGTTGCGAATAAGGGTCGATAGTGAAATTTGAATAGTTTTCCATGAAAGCATAAAATTCATCGTCGTGGATGAAGTAAAGATGGCGCAAGCGTGACATCCTTGGTATTGTATTACGCCATGCTGCACACAGTTAACCATACTTTGCATATTTTGAAAAGTATGCACAAGATTTGTAATATTACAATTAAATCTTTCTAGAACATCCGAAATAAATTCAATTTGTTTTGAACTTGACCTTGTGGACGGGTGTAAAATAAAGGAGTGCATCTGCTTGAACGCCATACTGATCCAAAGTAAATCTTGTCCTTGTCAACCAAACATTTCGATCTGGCCACCAGAGTGCATGATCTGACCAATCCACTGTCAGTCCTACAAATCAACAAAATAATTCAAAAGTTCATTAGAATGAATTTCAAAAATAACATGACTGGACAACACTTTTTCTTACTTAGTAAGCTCATACTATCCAAATAAACAAAATTAATGCCCATGGCCCATAACATGTGCCAGATACTTTTTATTGCCGGAAATACGGCGACCATTGGCTAAATTTTAAATTGTCATCGTATCAAATATCTTTCACATTTGGGATTTGCGATTGCATAATATTTGTAATTTGTCGGTCATCAAATACATGAATAAATACCAAGAGTTGACTTTGCCCTCTTATGCAATCTGCCATGACATAACAATGTGAGAATGAGGACTCAATTTCAATTAGACATTCATTCCATTGAATCCTTGCGTATTGCGTCCATTACACGCCCACACAGTCCAAGTCCAGACCAGACTATTCCTTGATTGATCATCTACCCCACGCCCACACACAACAAGTCTCTCATTGTGGACCAACAATCCCATTTATGCAAATTATCCGTACAAATTCAATTCTTGCAGTATCGGGTGTGGCATTAACGACTCTACGACATGTGACACAATCTTAATTCAAAATCAAAATTAACTATTCCGGTGACCATGACATGACTTGGTGGTCAACCATGACATGAGAACACTTGTACTTACTTTAATTTAATTCGAATGACATTAGTTAAGAAAATATGACCGCTACTTTCGGCCCACCCTGTAAGTATGTATGAACTATGCTGGGGCAGTGCAGTGGCAGACAGTAAAGTAAGTAATTGCAATTTTGGTGTTGATTTTGGTCAGACTGAAAGCATTGACCTCAGAGTGAGACAGAGTCGATTAGCATAATCCGTGGGCTGTTAAGAATGGCCACGCCAAAAAAAACGAGGATGATTTGAGTAAATCCTTCACTTTTGTATCCTTGTCTGAGTCTAGTCCTCCCTTATAATCATAGAGTAGTAATGGGGGTTAAAGAGGAAGTCATGCCATGTCATGTCAATTCTTGTCCTCAATCACACAACTCATGAGGAATAGATCTCGAGTGTCAAATAAGGTCCGTCCGAATGTTGACAACAGTTGTCTATGAAAAGTGAAACACCTGAAGAGTGTCCCTCGTCAACTGAATAATGTGATGCATGGGTTGAATGAACAATTGATGAGAGTCCTAACTGTGCCCAAATCCAAACACGTGGTTCCCGATACAATGCCAAGTTATGCGAAAAAAAAGGAGTCGGAAACATGGTTTAGGTTTAATTTTTCTTTGAACCGCGCGTGGCCATGACTTAATTCTGACTCCCAGAGTCCCAGAGGACTTTGGATAATAAAATAAAAGTATTTCACTCCGCTACAAAAAATGTTTAACACTTTCCCTCCTCGCTCCCATGAATTTTAACAAAGTCGTAAAAATACTCAAATTACATAATTCTAAGAGAGGACAAGTCATTTGACTCAAAATGTTTCTTGGTTTGAGTGGTGTCAAGAAAGTTGGAACTCATTTTTAGAGTTTTGACTCAATAAAATGGGAAAAAGTGACGTCGTAAAATATTAGGTACATTCTGGGGGCGGTTCATAAATAATGTCATGCGTTTTCGGGTACTTACAAAATCTGCACTCTTTAAAATATTTTCAAAGTGGACATGACTTATGAACGACCCCTTATGTTGATAACTTTTGACAAATATAAGACCAGACTCGTGCAGACTCACGAGACCATGAAATTTACAAAAAAAAATCCAATACTCCATACTCCAGACTCGAGATTATTTTTACCCGTAGGATGTCAAAACCAAAATTTACCCGGGACAGAATCCCTTCCCTTCATGTCCATGTCATTCACCTCTATTTTAACTTTTAAAATTCCCCCCGAGTACAGTTTTGTATTTCATGGAAGTTCAAACTCAGACTCAGGTTACTTTAATTAGCACTTCTACTCCGTTATCAACCAACAAATTGGCAAACTTTGGCTAATGTCCGACTCACAACTCATACACAAGGAGACTTGACAACGTTATTATATTAGGTAAGTTCATACTTACTCTGCGACCAGAAACAATCAAAATCCGGCCGGTTTGTTTCATGCAGTGGGGACTCTAATTTTTTAAAGATCATTTATTTTTGGACAGTATGAACTTGCCTACTAGAAAAGTTGTCTAATTATTCTTTCTACACCTTACTTCGACGCGAGGGTACTAATTAGCTTGTGGCTAGACAGACCAAGACATTGTTTATGGGTTAACAAGATGTGGTTATGCAAATTAGATAAAGCATAAATTATCTCATTGGATTTGTAGAAAATGACTACCTTACTCTATGAGACAACCAGTCGTACTCGTAGTGTAAGACAATCAGCGATCGCGGCATGAGTGACTCATAATTCCATGTAATTTGCCATACGGAGTACTGAGTACTGATATGATTTAAATAAAACCAAGATTCCTTATAAGGTAGGCCAATACTATTGTCGTATGTTTTTAAAGTATTGGCCTACCTTGTTCCTATTTTCAAACTCAATTAACACCAACCAACAGTGGAATGACGCGCGGTGCAGTGCGACGGGCCGCGATGGTGCAGTGTTTGAAGATTGAATGAGGTCAACGGATGACACGAAGGAACACGATATGACATTTTGACGCTATTTATGACCGCAGTTTAGATTGTGACTCAGATAATGAAGCCATTTTGTCAGACAACAATCTAACGCACAAATCTTTACAAAGACATCCCATACATTTTGGTTCCTTTGAAAAAACAAGGAGCCAAGCCAAGTCAAGGAATTTCTGGGTGGTGACAAATGGGGCACTATTTCCTTGGACACTTTATGTATTGTATTGTTTTGTAGTACAGCGTGGCTCAAAAATATCCTCAATTTGTATTCTTTGTATGTGCTTTTTACAGTACTAAACCCCAATGCCTTCCAAAAATGTCGGGAGGTTCAGAAATCGGTGAGATATGTATTTTCTAAACGAAATTACCATTTCATTTTTAATCTGTGATGAAGCACCCTGTAAGATTTTTCGACAGGGTTACAGTGAACAATGGAATGTTGGTGAAGTGAACCCATTCATCTCTGTTCCATCCAACCATGGAGACAATCCGTGTTCTGGACCTGGAACTCTGACTCTGACTCCCAGCGTCTTGAACCAAAGATGAAACGAAACCGAAGTCCCACACCGATTAATCAGACACCCAACAAACCAAAACCATGCTCACAAAATATTTCAAAACATTCCTACGACCAAATCAAGTCACCCGGAATAGTCAAATTAATATCACTCACTCCAAAATCTAGAAATAAAAATTATTGGTCCTCCTCTTTACAACAGTTCATTCTGAAGTGGCTCACACAATAAGAAACAAACGTCTTAAACCTACCGCTACATAGTAAATTTGGTCCATCTTAGTGCGAGTATGCCAATTTGCCCAATCCACCAGTAGTGGGCGTGGTTTGATGGTCACATGTAGTCAAGGGGGCGGAGCTATAAGTAGAATGTTAACGCAAAAATTGGGTTTTTATCCCGATCATAGAAATTTTTTAGATGGATCTAAATTTTAAATGTGAACATCGTTTATTATGGTGAATAATTTCAGTTTGCACTGTTATCAACATTCGGACCGTTAATGTGAAAGACTAGAACAGACGAACAGAGCGACATGTAAATTTCACTCGGTAGTTAAAGATTCAAAATAAAAGCGGAAGCGGAAGAGTTGAGTTCAGTGTTTGGGTCTTGGGTGCTGAAGCTGAAACATTCCTAGATTCTAGTTTCCTAGATTTCTAGACAAAACATTAGACATTGTGAAAATCCCATTAAATCTTTACTCTAGGGGAGAAGAATGTGTGTGTGTGTGTGTGTCTTGGTAGATTAATGAAATCCTAGGAGGATTGGAATGAAATCTCTCATGTCTTTACCTTGGGTCATAAACTCTTCACTCCTACCGTTCTGCCTACTTCTACCGTTTCCTGGTTTTAGAAACCAAACGGAGCGGTAGGGTGTTTCGCTCCATTAACCTTACACTCTATTCGTCCTTTAGTTCCGCAGGGTGTCTCATAATATTTGACCTTCTGCCTTCTATATAATAATAATAATTTTATCGACTTTATACGCAGAGAGATGAAACTTTCTTGATTTGGTCAAACTTTCCTTCAGTGTCTACTGTTATAAATCTGCGGACCATAATAATAGCCTCCGAATTCAACTTTGTCTATTTTTCAATGAAAAATTGTGTGGGACCCTATCTATTTACTTAAAACGTGGAGAAATTAGAAAGAAGAGATGAAATGAAGCCTCACAGTCACATCACACCGTGGCACCGTGGCGTGGGACTCACGGTCTAGATGACTTTAGTCTTCTATTTTTATTTGCAAAGACAACAAAAGGGTTGGAAGAGATGGAGATGAGATTTCCAACCATTTCTAACCAAAATCAAAATATCTTGCCAACCAAAACATTCCATAGCTACACCTACACATACATGTGTCGTAGTCGTACGTTAAATAAATAAAAAAAGATCAAATCAAAAAAATGTGAGTAAAAAAAAGATAGGGTGGATGCGTGGAGAGGTCCACTTTGCTTTTATTTGCTTTTCCGTTGATTACACTTGATGATAAGTCTGTCAAAGGAAAAGGGTGAATTTTGTTCGTGATAAAGTCATATTAACCTCACACACACACTGTCTATCTCTGTGTGTGTGATTCAAATCATTAGTCTTCACAAATACATCCAAGTTATTTCGACAACTTAATAGGTGAGCCCATACTATATGCACGAACAAAGATAAATGCCAAATGCCACCAAATGGTTTCGAAATAATAAGACACAGAATTAATTATTTTGCTTCCTGGGAAAGTATGAGCTTACCTAGTAATTTAGTGTTGTCTAGACCTCTTTGATACGTTCACATGTCATAGACATTTGTATGTGTCCTCAATCCAATTTGAGCTTGATCCGCTCTATTTGGATTTTGAGGGAAATCTAGCTTTAGCTTTTGCTACAATTCCATTTCGGTCGGGGTCAATCACCTCTACACAAATTTAATCACAAACCTGCTTCCACTCTCATCAATAAATGTGTACAAGGTGGATCATAACTATTGGCGTTTTCTTGGCCGGCAATTATTTATTATCCCGTTCATAATGGTGAGATGTTTAGGTATAAAAAAAAATCAGCATTGTTGACTGTGCAAAGAGCATTGCGTAACAATGAATGGAATGGAATGGAGTGAGTGATGACCCTTAATGGTCATCACGCACTACACTACACTGCATTCTGCACTGCCCAAGGCGTGACCTTCCAATTTCGTGATGACTGTCGTGCGTGGGAGCGTGGGTAGATTCATTTCTACATCTCTTCCAACATTTCCATTTAAAGAAACTAAGGATACGATTAGAAAGGTCATCCACATGCCATACATCTCACACACTACGCGTTTGGCCCAATTAGTCCAAGATCAGGTCATCCGATAAAAGGTCAATCCAATATTGAATGTAGTGTTGGGTTTCTAGTGTATAGCATGTGTTGAAAATAAACATAATACGGTGAGGGTCCAAGAAATTTAATGCGAGAAAACAACATAAGACTGTCAAACCCATAGAGTTTGAAACTTCAGATTGTTTCTGTGTTTTTTCTCCAATCATAAGAAAAAAACTCTATGGTTAAAACTATCTAGAAGGATAGAATTCTCGAAAACTGTAATTTTCAAATAAAATAGGATTTTCTGTAAATCCAAAGGCTGTAAAACTAAAAACCGGAAGAAATGGGTGCGGGCGCTGTGTATTTCTAAGCTTAGAATTAAATAACCCAATTTGACATAGAAAGAGAATACTCTATGTACATGAGTACATGTTACGTAAAGTGATTGGATGGAATTGAGTTCTTTCTGCCTGAGTTGAATGCTCTATTTCCATTTCTCTCCTTCAAGTGTAGCTACAAACTTTGTTTGGAATTTGGAACATTGCCATGTGTACTGGTACTGTGTAGAATTATTTTTGTTTCTCACATCTTAACATTACCCGCCCAGCCAACTCAACTCCCGGGTATTTTACATTTCTCCCTTCTATGCATTTACTAACTTCACACTTTAATATTATTATGTGGATGCACCAGATAACCAAAACACATGTCCCTTCTCTTCAATTTCCATTACATCCATAGCAGACCGTCCTAATTTATTATGTCAAAAACCAGGTCTTTCACAAATCAAGGTCCAGTACATACATACATACACATAGGGTGGTTCATAGCTAGTGTCTGCCACATTTAAAAAAAAAAAGTATACACGAATTTGAAGACAGACAGTGAGGAGTACTAAATAGATGAATTTGATTGATTATGGACCACCCTGTACTTGCACACAATAATGAATGAGCGTAGGATGTGAGGGACAGAAAAAGTGTGTCATTGAAACGAGAAGACCCCAATGTCTAATTCCTCATAAGCTAGCTCATGTCTTGTCTTACTCAATTCCCTAATTAAAAGAACCCCGACGCCCTCTATGAGCTTTTAATACCCTCATTGTTCCACTTTGGAACACTCTCCAGACCTTTTAGTTTTCTTCAACAAAAATAGACTAAGTCTTGTCGTAAACCTACTTTTAATAGTCCACCATTCTTCTGGCATAACATAACAAGGGTTGTTCCAAAGCCGATACCCCGAAATATACGCAAGCATTCCTACAAGGGATGGCAATACCATGTAAATCCTGATGTCACCCTGTGAAATTCGTAAAATCATGGGTTTTAAAATGCATGCCAAATTTTAAAATTTGGAAAAATAAAGATTACTACTTTCAAAATTTTGAGTTTCCGTAAGTTTTTTGGTAACTTCAATCAGAAACTTGAGCGAATAAAGGTATTCTGAATTTCTTTGTACGATGAAGGGGGACTCGTTCCTGAGTCCCAGCTCCAGGTTTAGTTTCCAGTTCCGGATAATTTGTGGAATGTGTGAGTATGATTTTGTTTGGTTTGAGTGAAGTACATGAGAGTTGAGTAGCTGAGTTATTCTGTGGATCCCATTAACTGTGAGTGAGTGAGACGTCAGTCAAATGTAAACAAACTTGTCATCTGGACCAGAATGTCCTTCTTTACATCCCAAAATCACCTTATTTGGAACTTTACTATTTTACCCTACGCCTGACTCACGCGTGCCATCCATTTCAGACTTAAAGTAAAAATAAAAGATGTCTGGTTTTGGGTACGCAGGGTGCCAAATATACTTACAAACAATGGTTATGTGCCCAAAACGTACGGGTCACGTGACTGTTTTCAAATACAGGGTGACAGTTGGTTCAATCAACCCGGTCAAAAAATAAATTCCAACCACGTGGAGTTCGAAGAATATACAGGGTGTATCATAGTCGTCATTTGCACGCCCTGTATGTATATATTGGTATAGAAATATGTATGTACCACCCTGTATGACGTGAAATATGAGTTATGGATGATTGGTGGACGAAGAGGACGGGAATGTTTGGATTATTTACATGATGGGCGCACGTTGGAATGTCTGTGAAAGTGGAAGCGCTTGGGGACCGGAAGAGGGCTTCCGGTGCTATGTCCTTCGCA
This sequence comes from Protaphorura glebata, assembly GCA_034694305.1. Lineage (NCBI taxonomy): Eukaryota > Metazoa > Arthropoda > Collembola > Poduromorpha > Onychiuridae > Protaphorura > Protaphorura glebata. The sequence goes on along the minus strand of JAQFYE010002238.1, from coordinate 8,714 downwards.
GCTTTAAAATCCAGGGCACAACTTAAGGACTGTCAACGCCAGTCAAATACATCTCAACAACACGACCTCATTCCTTGCCCTTATCCTCATCACCCTCATCTTCAAAATCCATCCTGTCTTAGTATATTCTGCAATTGGATTTTTACACTACTACAAGGGGTTTCCTTAAGCCAAATTCCAATAATCTTGACCCATGAACATCTGTCTTTTTCTATTGAACACCCTGTGCAGGTAGAGAAATGGCTGGAAAACTGCTGACTTATTGAAATTCCACTGATGAGGATAAAAATCTGCACATGAATTCTGAGCACTTTCCAAAAATGAAGCTTTTTGAGAAAATCCAATGTTTATGTACATTCTATTGAACGTCGGACAGATCTCCCATTGTATTTTTGAGTGAAATCCCAGAAAATCCATGGCTGCTTTGTCTGCCGAGATCCAATTTATCATTTGGACATGAGGACATCAAGAACCCCATCATTCATCCCACAATCTGACGTCCCAACAATACCCTCGCTTTCAACACAACAAATTGTCCTTTCTTGGAAAAATCCAGGATCCTTTCTCCGGGAATTCTAATAATTCCAACGGGAATCGGAAACATGATGAATTAGTGCTAACAATTTCTCCGTCGCAGCAGAAACTTTTCTTTCTTGGTGTACAGGGTGTTCAATACAAAACACACGTACAATAAAAAGTATACCATCAAGAATTCTGTTTGAATTAATTTTCCAAGTTGCGATTGTTATTGAACACCCTGTAAGTACAACTAAGTTTGCCTGCATTTGAGTTATTTCGTACTATTAGGGGTGCCTCCCCTATACACACAAAGTTAAAAGCAACATTATCACTATACGCTGATGTTTGGCCACGCCATAATTACAGGGAATCCTAATTATATTTGTAAATGTAAGTTTTCGAAAGAAACATTGTGTATTTCTTTTTGAACGCCCTGTAGACGATTGAAATGGGAAATAAATGTGGTGGAGATGTGGAGAACTAGAATTGAAGCTCAGTGGCTCGGACTGCATGCTGGGATTAAATTTTGTTATGATTCTGGAGTCTGGACTGGAAGTGTGCAGTGTACGAGTGAGTTAGAATGAGGTCAAAGTGGGCACTCCCTTCCGTTTTCGCTTACGCCTTCATCAAATCAAATAAACTCCAATTACTCGGAACTACTTTCCAGACTGGAACTCTGGAGTGTGGACAAAAACCAAAACTCCATGGGAAACTCATCACTGCCATTCTTACAAATCAATTTATGCTTCTTCAGCTCCACTTTCAGTCTTCCAGTCCTTTCTCATATCTTACCGTTGAAATGTTCTCTAATGAGCAGACAGTGTGTCCCTATCCCAATTTCCGAACAGACTCTCAATAAAGTCTCCAAGTCTATGTACAAAACTTGGAACCCTTTCATTTTGGGTATTTATGCAATCCCACAAACAAATGTGTGTAAATATTATAAAATCCTACCGTTCTGTAAAAAGCAGACAAGTGTTTATTTCAACAGTTTTGTGTACCAAAAGGATTTTGCTATTTTTGCTGTAGACTCTATAAATCGGCATGTCCATGAAATTATCTAAAATAAATAAATATCTTTTAGAAGTTCTTTAAAGACCTGACCATGGTGGATACATGGTCGGCGTCGTTTAGATCGTAGAACCGTCTACCACAAAAGATAAATAAAAATTTGATGGAAATCCCAGAAATGCAATTTCAATTGTAATTCAATAGAAATTCCAAGACACAAATGTGGATCTTAAACTGAGTCACTCGTACAAATCACAAAAGTTTGAACGAAACAGAAATAAAGAAATGGAATGAACTTTTCAGATACGCTCTGGAGTATACTTTGAGTTACTTGAGTTGATGAGCCAAAATGTGCAAAAATGAAATCCTAGCCAGACTTTGTCATTCCGAGTTTCGCTAATGACTCGACTTCAAAACCCACATAAATACTGTCTCGAGTCCGCGATACCCAGACCAGGCAGGCCATTACGATTACCCAGAGGAAATGCCAAAGTCAACTCAAGACAGAGATTACATCTTGAACAAATGCCAGGACCAAAGCACCAAAGAACCCCATCAAATCCTCACCCATTCTCCCAATGTTAAATCCATACGTACGAAGCTAGGAAAATATTGAATCGATTTAATATTAATGGAATTCACTTCATTTTCATTAGTCAGAAAAACCGATTGATCGCACTTACTGATGAATCAATATGGGTTTTGATTGAACCGGTTAAGTAAAGTTAGGAATTGGCCTAAAGGCCGAATGCGGGTGAAAGAAGGAAAAGCGAGGATTAAAATTAATTGTGTGTGTCGTGTCGTGTGTACACTGTGTGAGTGCACTTAAGCGGGATAAATGTCAACTGGCTATAAACGATGGGACCAGATGATACATAGCAGAATCGGATGGATAGATTCAATCTAACACTAGACCAGATACCAGATTATATGTATGAGAGCAGTGCAAAAACAAATGTGAGAGACTAACAGGATAGGAAACAGAAATTAAATGGCAAGTAATTGCCAGGACTTGATTTTCTTGGTCGGATTCGGATCTCCTCTAACCAAACACTCAATAATATCGACCCAAATCTCCTTTCCTGGATCTATGGCAATAAATCACTGTTGGTTTAATAGTGGCGTATAGCACTATAACACTATATAGCATATCAGCGGTGGTATAACACTATATAGCACTTCATCCCCTCCACTTCCGGGTTAACCACAGACAGAACTTCAAGTTCTTTCGGAACTCATCTGCTCCCGAATTATTACTTTCAGAAGATCCACTCTTCAATTTCAGGAATTCCAGGATAAAGTCTCAGTAATTTCCAGTACAAGCTCGAATTTGATAGAAATCACATTCAGCAAACTTCAGGATTAATCGAATTCCCAGTTTGATAGTGTTTTCCTCAAAATTCTGATACATCGATTTTCAACGGGTTCAAAAATTATTCAGAATTCGCATCATTCGGTAAACATCGGAAATTCTCGGACAAGCTTTCCAAAAAACTTCAGAAGAATTTGCAAAAAATTGAAAAAAGTCTTTCTTAAGGATGTTTAAAATTCATTCGAGAAATGGCAAAATAATTATGGTCAATGTCACTCCGTCATCCTGGCCGTCGTAAGAAATCGGGTGACGTTCAGCTCAGAAACTACCGGACATGATAGTTCATGGATGAGCGCATCGGAAGCACAATGCAATGCAGTGGAAGGAACCACCAAAAGATAAAGACGTCATTCATGTACCTACCGAATTTGACATTAAATCGACTAAACTATTAATATGGCGAACAAAGATCAAGATCAAGGTATATGGACGTCATGTTCTGTCATATCCGTTCATACTGTCATGTCACGAGTCTTACACATTTCATATGGACACGCACATGTCAAACTACAAATCCCATGAATTCATGTCCCACGATTCCAACATTTGGAATAATAATTAAAAAGCAGGTGTAAGGCCAGGTGTAACATGATCCAGACTTAAGTTACGATCACACAGGACAGACCGTCTTTAAAGAACAGACAGTGGTGGCTATTCCAAACCGGATATGCGTTTGGTCGACTTTTTAAATAATTTCGACGAGTATTCCGTAATTCTAAATGAGATTGTTCAAAGAAAAATTGGCTTCAATAGTGATGATGAACCAAATCGTTGATCTGTGACTAATTGACAGAGTGCTGAGAATGACAAGGATAGATGGAATAAATAATTTCTGGTGATCTGGGAAGGAATATCGTTGTGCCACGTGCCAATTATTCAGAAATCGACCAGAATTGACTCACCCCTCGGGTCGGAGTACTGAGTTCTCATTAATTATTGGCCCTACATCGAATTTCTGAGTTCCGATTTCGGAAATCCAAATTCGGTTCTATTAATTGAACCGAAATATAATTGTCTTTTGTCAGTGGGTGTTCATGTTCTATTGTGTGCCTACAAAATGGGGATGTCTATCAGAAATTGTGACTAAACGCAAAATGTTGACATTTATTTTGCAATTCAATTAAGATTTTGTAAAATTCTGTGGAGAAAATATCCGATTACAAAATGCCGCCTTGGAAATAATAAAAAAAGTTTAATTAAGCGACACGGCGGGAGCCCCGTCATCATCGTCATAATGGGAAATTGCAAGTGCGGAGAAATGAAATTATTTTGTGGTTGACCTTTGAGATAGTGGAGGTGGTGGGGGAGAGTCAAAGTGATAAGATAGGCAGAATAAAAAATACTTGAGCGGAAATTCCATCTATTCTTCACTATCGAATACAATACGAATTATGTGCTGGCCATACGGCACAGCCACATGCTGAGGCTTCACATTTTATGACCAGCCAATAACTTGACTTTCAAGCATTTTACTCATGTCTCATGTCCACACTTTTTTTTTATTACCAAGTTTCAGTTTTGTCCATTCTTTGTGGTTTTCTGTTCCTGTCAATTCCATTCTGGACTGAAATAAATCTGGTTTATATCCAATTCCTCAGAAATATTTCCAAGAAAAATCAAAAATAAATTGATAATTCTAATCAAGGAGTTGGATTCAATTGTATCCACACGAAATGCCTTTCCTACTACTAGGGTGACTATTCGTAAAGCCTCGTCCGAATGAAAAACTGTGTCATTAAGAAAGACACCGTAGTATTGCATTCGTACCTCACTATTTTCAAAGCTCAGCCCTTCAGTGTAGTATAAATTAAATCGGCTTTATCTCTATTTGCTGACATTCTTCCCTACTGGTATGGTGACCTCTCTAATCCGTACTCCAATGGAATACTAGCACTATTAATTGCAATCCACCATCGGCTAAAAGCGCGTGCGCACCATAGAAAATGCACCGCCATCTACATATAAGAATTCCCGCTCATTTCAAAATTAATACACTTTGTTTCTTTGAAACCTTCGGGCTCGTTCAAAACAAAAAATGAGAAAAAAGGGTAAACGGTGACCTTGCGACAACGTCAAGTGTACGGAACGGATCCTTTCATTTCATTTGAACAAAACAAACAAATCCACGGAGCCAACCGAAAGAAAATCAGGGTCATTATTCCAATACGTACAGTACATACATAAATATACCGCAAATTACTTACTGGACGCCCTGTCCGAATTCGATTTCTAAGTGAGCACGATATATTGGTTATTGCGAACCTACAAGCGCGCGGTCTCATTATGGAAGAACCTGTCCATCCTTACTTTCGGTACCGGTTGCCGGTGTCTAATTGATCCCAGGTTTTCCATCATTTACGGTACGGTATTTCTATTTCACTGCGTCTCTTTGGAGGAAGGTCTTATGGACTTTATGGGATGGTGGAATTTTTAAAACCAGGTCATGAACAAATTCATTCTCACTAGTCCACGTACACATGGCGACTCTTAGTCTTAACTCTAACTTTGTCTGTCTGGGACGGAATTCTTAAGATTTTCTAAATCGAATATTATACGTCGCAAAAATTCTAGTACATTTTCGTATTTTTTGCTCTGCCCATTGATAACCTTACATTCTAGACAATTTATTATAATTATAATGAAATTCTGCCTGTCTAACAATTGAGAGATGAATTCGCAATTTCCGTGATAGAAAGAAATTCTATTTTTTACAGTATCAAAAAATTCAGCCTTGCCGGACGTACCTAATTTTTTTCTGGGAATCCCAGACATGAGTGCATAATGCAAATCGCGGTGCAAGTTATGCAATGACAAATGACGGCACCAGAAGATGGCATATGTATATTGATAATTTTAAGTAGAGATTTGACGTACTTTCCATAATACCGAAAATTCGGTCGATGTCTGAAATTTCCGGCTTTTTTTAGCTGCGTTATCAAAGAATTTTCACCAGCCACCAGCATACTAATCCGCGATATTCTTGAACTTGTGTTAATTTGTAACGCGAATTCTAAAAATTTGGCGGATAAGGTCTAGAAATTAAATTATTAGCAGAAAATGGTTTATTTCTTACCCAAATCCTCGACTAGTTGAAGCATGACACCTCCAATATGAGTGTCACCTTTGACCCTTAGCGTCCTTGGTTCCTCATTCATGTCCGTCACAAGGACCCTTAGTTCCCATGACCCATCACCCACCAAATTTCCATCCGAAAACATTTTGGAATCAAATTATTTTCCAAAATAACCAAAACGATTTCAAATTCACTAATAAATTCCAAGAATCACTGAAAATTCACAATATGATCCAATATGTTCAGGTCAGTACGAAATGTAAACAACCGGACCAATTTTTTTTTCTTTAAATTGTAGAACACTAGGACTGAATGTAAAATTTTGATTAAAAAAACCAATTGAGGCCTTGATTTGGGATGTAATTGATTGGTTGGGATGTGAATCACATGGTGTTTTGGAGTGAGCACGTGGTGGTGAATAAAAAAGTGTACCAGGTGTGATTGTGTTTTTGTCGATTCGGAGAAAGGCGAAATTGGCGAGGTTTTGCGTCGGTGGAGAAAGGTCGAGATGTAGAGTTTGACTGAAGAGAGATACGAAATGAATGCCTTTCCTTTTGCCTTTGAAGGTTGTTCAGTTATCACCCACCAAAGTGTGTGTCACTGGCAGTCACACATAATCAGGAAGAATTCTAATGGATACAGATACAGGGTGGTTCAGAAATTCAATTTATATATGTATAAGGAAGTGTTCTAGTTCGGGACAAATAAAGTACTGTCAAGCCTATGTAAACTGTGCTGACTAGGCGAGTCTCTAGTCTCTAGGCCTATTGCAATCGATTCCGTGACAAATAAATACGTGTCACCGTACTATGCCAATAAAATGCATGGCCCAAGGATTCTGTCTGTCGATCCCACTGTCCTTCCTCTCACTATACCCTGGTCTCTCTTCTCTTACATTTTCATCATTCTGAACCACCATGTACAAAAAATTATCCTGTACAGGGTGGTTCAGAAATTCAATTTATGTTTGTACAAAGAGGAATTCTAGTACAGGTAGTAAACTAGTGTCAGGCTTATCTAAACTATGCTGACTAGGCGCGTCTCTAATCTCTAGATCCATTGCTGTCGACTTTGTGACAAAAAGCATGTGTCACCATACTATATCAATAAAGTCCATGGCCAAAGGGTTCTGTCTGTCTGTCCCACTGTCCTTCCTATCTTTATACCCCGGTATCTTCAAGGGGAATAGGTTTCTCTTACGTTTCCATCATTAATATGAAGTATTCCTGAAACAAGAAATGGATATGACGTCACGTGACGCAGACCAAGTGCCAAGTACTAAGGAGCATAGGAGCATTCCTAGTGTTAAGGTACAATAAAGTACTGTCAGGCCTATCTAAACTATGCTGACTAGGCGAGTCTCTATTCTCATTGCGGGGTCAAGGATTCTGTCTGTCTGTCACACTGACCTTCCTCTCACTTTACCCCGTCTGAAATTGTCTTCCCTTACATTTTCATCAAAATTCCTGAAACAAGGAAGGAATGTGACGTCACGTGACGTAGAACAGTAAGGACATTGAAATATCAGCGAGTGTGAGTATGAATGGTTCCCCGTGACACATGTACCCGCACTAAAAGGAGATATTAGAATTATAGAAGCTACTACGTGAGTGTTAGTGTTCAGTTGGCGTTGGCAGTGACTGTAGGAGGAAAAAAAAAGGAAGAATGGAAGTGTATGTTGGCTATGGATGTAGTCTGTGAATGTAGTGCAATGGTTAAATGCCCGAAAAAGGGAATTGAGTCTCTCATTGGTCCACACACAGCCTCCTCACCATCTTCTGCATTCTGCATCTTCAACACACATCTCATACCAAACAGCAAAAAATAAACAAATCTTCAACTCCCACACTTTTCTCAAATCTACAGACCCATCTCTGCACACATTCTCTTTATATATTGTTTCTTTTAATTACTACTAATTAATAAACAATTGGCACACTTTCCTCTGCCAGTATCCGCTTGTTTACAACAGTCAATCCTGAAAAGTTTGACCGAATAATAAAGATAAAGATAATTATCTATCGCAATAAACAATGTAAAAATCAAATTGAATTGCTCATTGGTTACCTATAAGTAAATTCTTTGGGACCTTGAACGGCCCGCTTGTAGACAACAGTTTACTCTGATGCATAAGCTCATTTACATACTGCAGTTTTGTCTACTACTATGGGTAGCTTCAGACCCCGGCAGCAAGTCTGGATTGAGATAGGAGAATTGAAGGGGTGTATAGCCAGTGCTCCATATATCCATATATCCAGTGCCTAGGGCCTAGCTTGGAATTGAGAAAACGCAGCAGCGCAAGGGGCGCGAAATAACATAATTGCAATTCATAATTATGTTGGATATTACATATCAATAACCGAATTCGACTATTGGGATTATAAATAAAATACTTACAAAATTCTAAAATGCCTAATTGTCATGATAATTAGCTAATTACAATTAATAATTAAGTTATAAAGTTGGATAATAGGGTACTATAAACGTCTATTCCCACTAATTCGACCGTGGGGATTATGAATAAAATACTTAAGAAATTCTAAAAAGCCTAATTGTCATGATAATTAGCTAATTACAATTAATAATTACGTTTAAAAGTTGAATAATCAGGTATTGTAAACGTCCTATCCCACTAATTCGAAGACGGGGATCACGAGTAAATTACTTGAAAAATTCTAAAATGCCTAATTGTCCTGATAATTAGCTAATTACAATTAATAATTAAGTTATAAAGTTGGG
>JAQFYE010002237.1:0-18859 GCA_034694305.1 Protaphorura glebata | reverse complement strand
GATCAATTTTGCTGTCAATTTAAGGACCTATCTTGTATGGGGTTTTGATCTGAATAAATACAAATACAAATACAAAAAATGTTCAAGAATTATTTTTAAACTCGCAGCACCACAAGAATTCTTGAATTCGGATTTCACATTCGGATCCGAGATTTGATTTGGCTTATACGCTTTAGCGGACTGTATTCTAAATTCGGTAAGTTACAATCGGAAGAAAAACGAGAAAGGAAAGTATTCCGAATATCAGAACTGATGGCTACATTTGAGATCCAATATCCAATCGGTCGTTATGTACTGCTTAGAGCTTCAGAGGAAACGTACCATGAATCCATTCGGGTTATAATGTCCAGTAACTCCAGCTCTTGTAAGAACCATTTTTTCTTCTCTGGATGAAGTGACCCAAGCCCTGGAACGCGTCCATCCTCCAAGATATCGGCAAAACAGGAGTAGAAGAAGTGCGACAATTCCAATCAACCCAACGATCGTGACTAAAGTCTGGAAAGCTCCCATTCTGCAAAAAAAAACAAACAATAAGCCACTCGTCATTAAAATGAATAGCCAACCAGAGTTTTAATAATTCATTCACAATGTGCCCCTCCCCCTCTACATTGATGATCGAGGGAGAAATGTACTAACTCACGCCGTTCATCCATCAGTCAAAGTACTGTACAACAATTTTCTAAATAATTACTCACGCGGGTCTAGACTCAGAGTTACAGTTACAGTTATTCTCAATCACTCTCCAGTACTTTAATGTAACGTGACATGTTTAATTAAGAAGTCGTAATAAAACTGTTCTTTCAAGCCCCCATAATTGCATATGGCGGAATATCCATCGTACATGCAAGCCCTTGAGCAAGCTATCCTTGTCATGACGGACATTATGTTCGAAATTCCTTCACGTTGCTTAGCGAGGGTAAACTTTTAAATTCCGTTCCTACCGTGGCACTTGAAAGAAATGGATGTTACTGACCATTCTAACTGACCTCAGTAGTTTGATATGTGAAAAGTGTTTCCTATGTTGTATTTTCAAATTTCGGATTGTTATTTCTGGCCCACCGTGTATACTATACCAGTAAAATCTATGGCCCAAGGATTCTGTCTGTCGGTTCCACCGTCCCTCTTCTCAATATTGCCCCATTTTTTCGATGGAAGGGAAATGGGCGTATTTTTTTTTGTGCTTGCCTATAGATGGATCCACTTGGTTCGGTCTCGAACCAATAGTGTATAGTATAAAGTTTAACGCTTTAGGCAAAGTTGGATCTCTGTGCTCTAAGTTTCCCCGCCTCAATTACATTGACTAAGTTTCGGACAAAGTTGAGGCTCTCCTTTGTAAACTTGCGATACTTATATACTTTGTCCTGAAGGTTTTAGGGAACTGTAGAAGCTTTGACAGGTTTCACCCGGGGAGTGCCCGACAAATCGACACTCCCTCAAAGACCTCCCGCACTCAAACGGAATATATTCACTAAATGGAGTGTTAAAGCTCCTTTTTAGTCCTCTTGAAAACTTGACTTGACTCATCTCTCACCAAGTTCAAAATATAAACCCAACGATAGCAGATGAGAAAAATCCACGCCATTCCTAAACTTTTCTCGACTTTGAAATCCAAACTTTACTTTTATCACATTTACTCCACACGCACGCAATTTAACGCTTCGTTCCTACACATATGTGCATACATCCTTAAAGAAAGTGACTGTCGAATTCATTTTAAATTCACTATACTGCGTAGCTCCTGAATTTTTTAGCAGGACGCTAAAACTTGATCTATTTTAAAACAGGACTGTAACTCCATTTCTTAATGTACCGTCAAATGATCAGCTTTTTTAATTATTCAGCGCTAGAAGTTGCACAAAACTCGAAAAAAGACGTTCGAACTATTTCAAAAGTATAACTAAATCAATATGTTAAGACAGACAGTTGTAGTAGGCAGCTCTTGCAGCTTCGCTTTGGACAAGTTGAGCCCTCCAGCTGGCCGTGGTGATCGGTCAAAGACGATTCTCTCGATTTGACTTATTTCCTACTACACACTAGTAAGGGAACCTTCCCCAGGCTAATTGAAATTTTGATACGCAATTCATAAATAATTTACGATGATATTCATTTAATCGATGCCGGCAAATCCAATTAATTTAGTGTGCTGTTCTAACAATCACTAGGTTAACCAAATATCCCAAAATTGAGATGTATTTTACAAAAAAAATGAATCTAAAACTTAAATTGCAATTTCTGACACGCCAAGAGGTGAAATTTATTCACCAAGAAAACGTGATTAATTGTGTGTGAGACTCGAGACTGCAGGACTCGACACCAGGTAAAAACATTTTCTGACGATGTTACTACAGCGGTTGGTTTGAGTCCCCAAAATTGCACATATATATGTAAATCAACCTATTATAATCACCTGGTACAGAGTTTCTGTTCCTTAGCCCCGGAAACAGTTACTCCCGGCAAACCCGCTAAACATTAACTTGGCAGTCTAATCATCTGACTACACATTTACATGCATGTGGGATTAGATTTATAATTGCAATTTTCTATGAGCAGGTTGGAGAGCTTGGCACGCTTTTGCTGCTACTTGAGATCGTTTCTTTTTAACCAGGCTAGAATCATTGTCCTTTCAGGAGGTAAAGCGTGATTACATATACATTTTGGCAAATTATAATGCAAATCTTCTGTAGATATTTCGCTCATTTTTATGCTAATTTATGGTGTAGTGCAATGCAGCGGATATTTGAATGACTTTCCATTAGTGCACTTTTCACGAAGTCAAACATAGTTTCATGCATTCTCGCGAGTTCAAATCGAGAACTTGCCAAAAATCGCTGAAGTGGGTCAGTCAAAAATTGAATTGATTATGGCACACAAAATGGTAGAGTAACAGCAGAAAGAAAGGGTAGGCCCGCTTACTTTCTGATTACCCATATGCATGTTTATTTATTTATATAAAAATAAAAACTCCAGCCCCTGTCCAATAAAAATATTTGATATTTGAATATAGTGCGACCAAGGACTTTTATTTACTCCCTTGGTAATTTTACACTGGGATTTTCCCATCTTACCCAATTTGTACTTGTAATTTTTACGCGCTAACTATACTTAGACATTCTCAATGGACTACAACTGTCTCACATCCATAACTTATTTTAATTTTGGATTCAGTTCGCATTCGTAACAACTCTGCCTTGTTGCATATTTTTAACAAAATAACTAAGGATGAATTCAAATATCAGACAGCGGTGCAAACCCTGTGTTGAATAATAAAGGACGAGACTCCGTCTACAGCCGTCGTCAGCGAAGTTCAAACAAAACATGTCGAGCCAAGTTCGTAAAAATTAAGTAGTGGTGCTTTTCTTCCTTTGACGAGTGCATCGTGCATTGGATTTCAAATTTCATCCAGTGCATTATAACCACTGCCTCGTTTTCCGTCTACGAGCTATGGAGTAAATAATCAAAGTCGTTATTAATAATTCCTTACGGAGGAGCACCTGAACATGACATAAAACGGACCTAGTTTCACCTAAACATAGGACGGCTGAAGAAAATGCTTCCAGGTCAATTCTGCAAAACACAAATGAATCCAGTCATACAATTTCTCAAAGTACCTACAACAAAAATACTTATTTCGATTATATACCATTAAGAAAAACTAGGCTTAATATTTAGCCTTAGGAAGATCACCCTCAACGTTAGGAATGTTCGATGGATTTGATCTACTACAGAAATATATTTCGATTATAAGTGTTCGATTGGAGGAGCGTCGATAGATTGTGATGATTGTGTTTCCGAACAGTATTGGAATACCTCTGCAAAAAAGTGAAAGGAAGGTGATACATTCATTGTGTGACCCCAAGAACGTTCCGATTGAATTTGTCTACTATGAAGTTCAAAATTTTGGAATTCTGTGAATGGACTGTGGTACTAGAATTTTAGGAGGAAACCGAATTTACAAGATTTAGCTGAAGTCGACTTAGTCGACCATCCTGATAGAAAGTATAAGGTCCGGACTAGGTGAATGTGTTCGTAAACTTTTTTCGCGAAGTGTTCCGATCCTGTCCCGACGCAGTTTATAGATAGTTCACTGACTCACCTTAAAAGCTTTCTCTAATATGGCCATCCTTTGTGAAGTGGCGCATAAAATATACTTATTGTCAGTTTTGGCCTCTAGTACCCACAATTCTATTTTGAACATTATAATGTCCGTCAAGTATCGTCGATGGCGCGACGCGCAGCAGGTGCTTAGAAATTTCATATTCTTCATGGGAATACATTCTTGTCGTCGTCCTTTTCGTCATGTTGTAATAATGGCAGTGATATCCAGCCACCCAGTTTATTTGTGCTTGAAATTTTGACATTTTGTGAGACAGTTCGAGTTGTGTCATCTTACATTATTTGTAATATATTGTAGTTTTGGAGGTTAGAAAATTTATAGTTCATATAATATTCTCGAGTTGGGATTTTGCTTTGGTTTCTGTTTGGCTTACACATTTCCAGGGAGAGAAAGGTCGGTGAAATGGGTGCGAAAAGGCTTGTATATGAAAGAAAAAAAAGAAAAAAGCAAAGAGCCGTGCGACGCCAATATATTTCTCCCAGAGCCCCCATGGTGTAATGCAATAAATAGTAATGGAGTCACGGGACGCTAATACCTGACTCTCCCGCTATCGTTTCTTCGATATACCAACAGAAGGTCCTTGTTCTCCAAGTTTTGTTTTAAATACACGCGCCGTCAATCCAATTGACAAGGGAATGCATTCCGATGTTAAATATCCTACTCGTCGGTCAAATTCTGCTGACAGGACGATAGTGAACGACTCGTAATCACAAACCAGTAACTAATAATTTTACGAGTCTCCGTCGACGAGATTGTCAGATCCATACTAAAGATATCAGACCACCGTTTCAAGGCATTCTGAATTTTACAGTCCCTTGTGAGATGTGAAATGTAGCATTAAGTACGGCGGCGGTATGGGACACGGTGTGTGCACTTTCTCCGGGTGCTAGTAGTTCAACCCGCCTTTTGGGAAACTTTTGAGACTGGTAATGTGATTAGACGCCCGGTGTTGTGGACTCAAATGAGACTGAATATTGAATTATAAAGCTCCATTTATAATTTGTACCCTTCCTTATTCGCCCCTTGAGTACATACTCAAATTCCGAGACATGGACTTTGGAGCAGCCAAAACAAGGAGTCACATTCCAAAGGTTAAACATGGAATGCTTTCTTTAAGTTTAGCCGCTAGTACATAGTGTTACTAGTACTGGTACTCTTAAATAATATGGCGTGCGTGAACGTGTGTCAAATGTTTCACGCACTCAAGTACCGCCAACGCCTAGATGAAATATTATCGAAACACGAGTAGCGATAAAAAAGTAGACACGAAATAGTTCCGTACCTTTTGTCCAGGCTTTCCACTCAATACACACTTGGCCGAGTTCGATTAGAAAACTTTGGACTCAAGTGGATAGAAGCATTTTATTATCCTAGATAAACCCGACCTTAATGATTCCACTTTAAAGTCCGTCGAGACCAAGTTTTGAATTTTGGAATGTGAGGTAAGTTATCAATCCGATTAAGAAATATATCCATTGTTTGTGGAGGAAATAAGAACATGTTGCGTGTCTGTTCGCAGCCCGCTGCATGCCAATCTATACCCACATTTGTAATCAAAGAAGCCAAAAGACCATCTATACGAAAGGGAAGTACATCTACGAACAGCTCTTCTGCTCGAAGTAGAAATCATCCTTCATATTTCCCAGGGTGCACACCTTTTCTCAACTGACTACAACGAAAAGTGTAACATTTTGCACGGTAGGCATGTAGTGCAGTATACTCATGCGCCCTGTTTATTTGTTGCGGGCAGACCCTGCCGCTGTTTTTGAGTGGGAGCTTGACAAAAATTGTCCAGGTAAGCCAGTCCTGGAACAAATAAAACGTTGCTCACCTCGACAAGCCGGATACGACAACCTCCATAAGGAGCTTATCCTCCGCAGATAATGGAAAATATTTGTCCTCTTCCCTACTCACATCGCTCTTGAGAGGGCGATGTGATCTCCGAAACTAAAGTGTGATACGTTTACACAATTTAATAACTTTGTTGACCTCTGGAGACCATACAAGAGATTAAACTTGGTGCTCAAGCTCGTCTCTACTTAGCGGTTCGAATGACATTGCACGTGACCCAGGTCATCAGGCGAACTTACCTTAAACCCCTGGGGTCGAACAGAGCTAATCACACAGTTTAGCCAATATAAAATTGTTAAGGGTGTCGTTCGCCACAATATATAAAGAAATAAACCAATTCGTACACCTGCAGAAAAGTCTTGTCCGTTCGGATCTCAACTCGGACAATTTGGATATTATGAAAAGCTATTAGAGCAAGATAACCAGGGATTCGCCACTGGTTTAGCCTGCCCGCTTTCTCCGCGTCAAAGCTTGGGTTGTGAGATTCTAAATCTTGGTGCCATCAAATTTTGAGATTCTACTCTGAAAATCTTCATGGACCACAACTGGAGCATTCCGAAGCTGCCCGTGTTTTTTTTTCATTAGTTTTTCTGTCGGGACGCCATTTTATACGGACAGACAGACAGACATACACATAATTCACCGTCATTATGAGTAGAGATATATTCACTTGTTATTGTTAAATATTAAATTAATTCAAAGTTCCAATATGAATTAAAATCGATTCGAGTATTTACTTAAGTAAGTTTTGTACGTCCATAATACTACTCGACGTACGAAATTAAAATGCTGAGTACCCACCAACAAATATAATGTTGCGCTAAGGGCTTGCCCGGATCTGAATATTGCAATTTGATTTAATGAAAACCCACCTCTGGTCTCCCTTTGTGTCTCATGCCCACATCCTATCAAATACTAATGTAAATTTGGAATCACGTCGTAATCAAATTGTAAGGATGAACAGGATGGGAAGGGAAGAGCCAGAGGAACTTGTTCATGTTCATAAATAGTACTATGTACCTGTAATATTTCACTTATACTAGCGCTGTACCCGTTTTTGGAGTATTTTGCTTTGATAACGTGGAGGAAGATATAATTCCGTAATTTAATTTCTATTCACAGAGTTGAATAAAGCTTTTGAACTCTCAAAGCCCTGGGAAGATTCGGAGTCTAGAGTACAGTATGTTACGTAAAAGGAAGAAAACAATAGGTTTGACTCAATTTCTGAGAGCCTCTGGCTTTCAAAATTCAATCCTTAAATCTAATTCTCTACCGTCGCTCACTGTTCCTTTTCCTACTCTCAAATAATGCAGAAACTTTGAGAACTTACACCTGTTCTTGATACTCAATTCACTAACAAACTCCGGGCTTTTCTTTAGAAAACACAAACAATTTTTATTTCAACTTCAAAATCATTTTGTTGTCCTAAATTGTCTCTTTGGATTAATTTTAAGTAGAGCAGTCGAGTCTTATCTTTTGTAGCACCTATTTTCTTGACAGGAAGGAAGGAAGAGAAACTGATTAAATGATGTGCAAGTAACTTGGAGTTTGTAGTCTTCAAACGGAAAGTAAGTAAAGATTGAATAACCTAGTTTTCAAGAGGATTGGGGAAATTTTCTATTGTGAAGAGTAATCGTACAATCAAAGTAGGTATATTGTGGTCGGATAATACAGAATAGGACGACGACAACGAAAAAAGGGATTGAATTTTGCTTTGAAATGAAAAATGGAAATCCACTTGTACGTTATTATGTGTCCTGGTTAACATGTACGTATTTCCAAGTCAAATGTATTCGTACTAGTCTGTATTGATTTGCGTTTCAGATTTCTTCTGTGCGTCTATCTCTGGAAGGAAATGGATTGAAAGCAGTTTCTAAGAGATTTTTATTGACTTGGGTGTCATTTGTGACGAATATTAAAAAATATTCCCGTTAATTGAATCCCTACTAATGCACAATCAAAAATCCTTCCATATGTTGTTAGGAATGACTAGGAACTTTCCCTCCGACTTTAGGAAGATCGCCATAGGCGTTAGGTTGTCACTCTCACTTGGAAATTCGAAAAAGTAGATTAACCAAGTACTGAGAATTTTACAGTTCGTTAACTTTGCGACGTCCGAATAAAATAGCCTTACTCATTAAAAGTAATGCAACCTTTAGCTGGACAGTAACGCCAGCAGTGCGAATAAACTTACCTTCCATGAACCAAAATGGACTGAATTTAATAAAAACTTACGTCTGGACTGCAACACATACGACTTCAGTGCTTTTTATCCGGAGGTGTATAAATAGATATATCTTTGACTTTGATTTCTCTTGGGAACACGCAATATAACAGCGTTTACCTTAAACCTACCACTCACATTAGAAGCGTTTACGATGGACTTTCTAAACTAGACTACAACAAACGTTTAAATGGGAAAATATCACATTACTTACATGCCGTGTGATCCAATAAAAAAACCAGGCGTATCTTAATTATAATTCTCCCTCTACCGATTAACTCCCGGGTTCAAATGTTTATATAAATAAGTAATGTATGCATATTTGTCAGATAATTATGTCATTTGGGGATATATGTTACTGTGCGGCCAAACTGTCATATTTCTTGAAATATTGAAGCAGTTATTGCATTAAAATTTTGAAAAATATTTGAAACGATTTTTTAAATTGTGTCCGTATTTGAAAACCATCCTGAGTATACTCTTAGATTGGATTTGAGAAGAACATCTGTTTGGTGAATTTGACACCGGTGGTACAATTTCAGAGAATTGATCCAATGGAATAGAATATTCCTACCGAATGGTCCGGGATTTGTGAATTGATCCAGGCGTGGGTTCTTTCATCCTCACCTCACAAGTTTCTGTGTTGATGGTATCAGGTGAAGAAACATCGCTCACAGTTTTGTGGATTCGAAATCCTTGATATTTGGGTTTTAGAATTGGATGTAAAATATAGGAAATTGGAAGTTTCCGGAAAATAAGAAGTACATCAAACTATAGTGAAGACCACAGGTTTGCACAACTCTTGACTGTCTGCATTTTGTAAGGACGGCCACGGATTTTAAATAAATCATGCAAAGTTTGCTCTTCCTTTAGAATAATAGTAGACTAGAGAAACAAGCAGAAATATTTTTGATTTATAACCGCCCGTCCCATAGACAACCACGACACATCATAATTTTGCGAGTTAAAATACAAGAGCGAGCTGGGGATTCAAATATTTTCATTACATACATCGCAACGTCTCACAATTTTCTGAATGGGCGAACGAGGTACAATTTTGCACGGATTATTTTTATTGGTAGAGCCGGTAATAATTCCTGAACCCAAACATTAGTTCAATTAAGGGTGGTGTTTGATAGTAAGGAAATTGTGTGCATCCTCTCTTTCTGGTAGTTCGTTAATGTTTTTCTAACCGAAATATCCAGTTTTAGTGCTCCGCATGATTCCGACTCCGGAGTCGGAGTCGGAATCGACTTTCGACTCCGATTCCGACTCCGACTTTTTCCGGAGTCGATTCCGACCGATTCCGACTCCGACTTTTTCCGGAGTCGATTCCGGCCGATTCCGACTCCGACTCCGGATTTGTTGGAGTAAACAAAATTGATTCCGATTCCGACTCCAGCTTTTACCGGAGTCGGGAATCGACGATTCCGGAATCGAATGATTCCGACTCCCATCAGGTCCGGAGCCGACTCCTTTGACATGCGCGTAGAAATGCAAATGCATATGTCAGACTATGCTAATGCATGGATTTCTGGCTGGAGATGCCACATGATTCCGACTCCGGAGTCCGAATTGACTTTCGACTCCGACTCCGATTCCGACTTCAACTTTTCCGGAGTCGATTCCGACTCCGACTCCGGATTTCTCGGAGTCAATTCCAAGCGACTCCGAGTTTTGAGGAGTCAACAAGATCGATTCCGATTCCAATTCCGACTCCGACCGAATCCGGAATCATGCGGAGCACTATCCAGTTTTAGCCACAGTTTTTAAAAAAATTGTCCAGCATTATCCCCTACACTTAAATATTTTGAGAACCTTGCACTTATATATCAAACCCTGGCTTGTTTATTTTCCCTACTTTTATGACAATGGTACCGCAGGTCTCTAGTGCTTTTCATCATGGCGTCCCATGCCAAAATTAAATGAGAGACTCATGTAAATAACAATTAAGAGCATTTGAACAGTCCCATTTTCATTCTCCATCCAACTTTTAATATTTACGATGATGTATAGTCGAGACTCATCTCATTTATATCCGCCAATTAGCCGAGGGCATATTCATTTTCTTGAGTATTCCAGTACAGAAGAAAACCTGGAGAAATGCGCTCGTTTCAGCCTTATGACATGGGCTTTAGAAATTCTGTTTAGTCCCAGTTCCATAATGAAAAGTTGAAATGCCAGTTCAACCGCACTTGATTTGGAAAGTTGGAGGAGTAGGAAAAGACCAAAGATTTGGCTTTGGCTTAAAACCTTGAAAATGACTGACTCTCAATAGTCATTATTTCCACTGACTCGTGGAAAATTTTCTCCATGCTTTCCCCAAATCCAACCAGGAATCCACTCCACAATTTCTATTCAGCTCCATTAATTCTCTATTCTGACTTTTGACACACACAGGGATGAATGGTTCAGGTTTCTTTTAGAATTACACTCACGAGAATCCATACTCATTTCCGACCATTAGCTGAGTGAGTGAGTAGCTATGGATTCCAGGAGACTAAAAGTAGTACACTTCCGGTACTTCGTCGAAATAGAAAATGCAAAAAATTGCAATTAAGAGAATTTTGTATGGGAAAAGTGTTCCAGTGGAGTCCAGTTGTACGTGGTACGCGGTACCATCAGCCAATACTACTTTATGGTGAGGAATCGATTCCTCCTGCAGACAATGCATGACAGTTGTTCATGGGTACGTCATAATATTTGGCGAATGTCAGATAGTGGTTATATTCTAAATTCCAAATATTTTGAAGATAGATTGTACTTTCTATAGTCTTCAAATCAAACACAGAAATATTTATGGAACTATCCTACATTCCTGGCAGGATAAAAATATTGTTAATTAATTCTGATTGTCCCACACTTAATTCTGGTATCACATTTTTGTGTGAAAAATGCGACGCAACAGTCCACATAAAAACCCACTCATCATTCTTTCTAGAAAATCCTTTGATACGGAGAGGAGAAGAGTAACAGAAGAACGTAATTAATGTAAGTGAAATTAACACATTTATGGGCTAATAAATTCTTGAAAAAGACACCAGAGACGTTAGCACTTATACTCCATTAACTTGAGTGCAGTTGATAGTATTTTTCAAGACGTCAGATCTGGACACGTACCGTATGTACGGAAACCTACGTAACAACCTTTTCAAAGTATTATTTTTAAAATCAACAGCATTTTATCAGACTCTCTTAGGAAATCGTAGACTGACCGAATTCCCAAGAGTACTTACATGTACCTACCACTACTACAGGGTGGTCCATAAATGTACGTCCAACTCCATGCTCTCACCAGATGTGTATTTTCAGTTGAAACAGATTCGCACGTGTTGCTAAGAAATTAAGGTCATAGTCATATAAGGTATTGATAATTGTTGTGGGCGTGACAGAACCACATTCAGAAGTAAATTAATTAAGCCAAAGATAGATATGATTGATCTTGATTTCTTTTAATTCTTTCGAAAGTCGCCGAGAGGCGGAGTCATTATACTAATAGTTCATTAGAGTCAGCATAGTGGTACTAGGTACAGGCTGTTCCCTAACTACTTCGCTGTGGAGAGGGTTCGATTCCCAGGAAGAGCAATGTTCTTTTTGCTTCCTTTGACGACTTTCTACACCTAAAGTTTTATTCCCACCACTAGTGATACTTTCTCCAGGACAAGTGGCATATATTTGTGTTCGGCTGTAAGCTCTAGTGAACCACCCTGTACTGAACCAAAAAATTAGATACACTACATTGACCTACTTTAGCTGTTTTTCACGGTAGTCGGACTGGACTGATGGATGACCCATCAGGTTGAGTTCGTGCGTACCATGTCGTGTCAATCTCGGGTAGTGGTAGTATGGATTGGATGACCTTTACAAAGTAATCCAGTCTGAGCCAACAATTGTAATTAAATGTAGGAAACACAAACAGAAGGGTTAGAGAGGAAACTAGAAAAGAAATTCCACGCTCAGTTTGACCTAAAAGAGTGGTGTTTAAGTGCAGGGAGCTCTCATCTAAATTGTTTACTTTGGGAATGAGAACCCAGAACCAGAACCTGGACTAGGACTATAGATGAGCTTAATAGATTATTATGTATGCTCAAGAAGCAGGCTGGAACGAAAAAGTACACATCACCTGTTCATTTATCTCTAGACCGAGTGGAGCATTTTAGATACGGAACAAAGAAAAGGATTTGAAAACAAGGGTAGTGCAATTAAATAATGATGATCAACCAAAAACCATCGGACGTTGCTTGGACCTATCACGTCCTTGTCGCTTCAAATTTTCAGAGAACTTCCCGATTTGTGGTCTGAAACAGTAACTGACAGAAAGTTTGTGTAATTATTTGAACACTGGTATATTCCCTCATTGGCAAACAAAGGAGCAACCGGGTTACATTTTTATATGTCTTAACTTGTATCCCTTTAATTACCACACCTGTTCCGGAAAATATTCAAACTTAGTTCATTATGCTCATAGCTAACCTTATATTTCACAAACATTTGAAATATTTTTACGGGCATTCTTAACTTGAACTTCGATCTTAAGCTACCCTAGAGGAACTCCGTGGACTGACTGTGAGAACTATTTGTGAGAAGCTCAAATGAAAGCCGGTTTTGAATCCTGGGCCTTTTGAAAAAATAATACCGTGAGTGTAGAATTATCGTTTTCGGAAAACAAAGCTCCGGTGGTAAAATTCATTTTTTTTATGTTTGACATATAACCTACTGGAAAAAACAACTTTACACTCTTTCATCTTGTTTTTCAAGTCTAATTTCTTATTAACGAACAATTCTTTGTTCAAGTTCTCAAAACGCCGTGCCGTTAATAATCTTCCACTCTGATAACCTGCTCTAATTTTTAGAAAATCTGCATAGGAGAGAATATATATATTCTCACATTCGATCGATATTTTTTACATTTCAAACACACTTGGCGGGACGGTACTTAACGTTCACCTATGTACATATACTTCAGTTCTTGGACAATAATTATTGAGAGTTGTAGACAATTTAACCCACAGAACTTCCAGGACTTCATTAATCACAAGATTTTCCTTGTCGATTCGTTTGCCCTGCCTGACCAGTTCAGAATTTTTGAGCAGCGACGATAGTCAACAATCCATTAGCGATAATTAATGAATGGATCGCCACTACATGCTTGGTTCACTTGTAGCATACTATATACTTTGTGAACTAAATGTGATTTCTATACAATTTTTGTCAACTTTGACTTTACTTGAGTCATTTACATAACCTTCCAGGAAGGTGTTCAATAAACGAAATTTTCTTTTAAGTATTTATCTGGCCGAAGTAAATACGATCAGTGAATTAGTTTTCAAAACAAACCTGTTCCAAATGCTTGAAAGTTCAATAATAACCCATAATAGTTTATCTCAGTCCTGATCCGGCAATTCAAATCTAGAAAGAACCCACCCACATATGATTGGACCCACATTGATATGAAAAATAATACGATTCCGAGCTTCAAGTACCTATTCCGACAAGAAACGCTCAAACGTTGCCTTGTGTAATTTTAATTTTCAAATATGAGTAAAATCTTTAGGATTCTATACCGAGAGTACTGGCTTCGGTGAAATTGACTTGCCGTTCCTAGAATCGGAGCACTTAGTCTAAGCTTATCCAGGTTTTGAGTGTAATTCTATTTATACTATTATGCGTAGTTTCCGTCGAATATAAATATCAGAGCCAAAATGTTTGAAATTTTAGTCTCCGCTCTCCACGAATATTCTAATGATGCAAACATTTCTGAGAAGTATTCGTGGTTAGAACATATAAAATCACTAAACCTGAAGGTTTAAGCCTGACCCAATGTTTCATGGTTGTTTTTAGAAAATTTAGACAGAAATTTGTGTAAGATTAGTGCGGCACGAGAGAGTGAAAGTAAGTGGAGAAAGTCCTAATGAAGTCTTGTGGTTGTGGTTTTATTGAGAAATTGTAATTTGAGTTGAAATTCTTTGGTTTCAACTCTGGATTCATCAACTGGTTGTGGGTTGGACTTTTTTCCTTTTGATTTGATGAGATTTGATACCATTGGTGGTTTTATATTTTTGTATGCATGAGTGCTACGATTTCCCATCTCGTTGAGCTCTCATTTCCAATTCCTGTGGAAAGGATTGGAAATAAATAAGAAGTATTGGGTGGACTGGCGGTGGTTGAAAAATGTTTGGTCTTGAGTTGTTTCCTCATACACTTGGTTCGGTTGGACTCACAGAGTCACTCACTCCCAGCCTCACTTTCTCCTCAAATTTTACTCCTTTCCTTGTCCGTGTGTTAACAATCAGAATGAATTTTTGGATCGATACTACTTCCACAACCACTACTATTCTACTACGAAACTGCACACAGATAGAAAAATCTAGTTCATCATTGTCACTTCCAGAACACGATTTCTAGACGTGTTTTTCTTAGGGAGCTTCGCATTCTCATTTTTATTTCCGTTGAAATAAATGAAAAAATTTCTGCATCATTCAATGTGTGAATAAAATCAAGATAAGGATTTTTACCATCAACTACAATGTATTCTTTTACATCATAAGCCCTCATTGAATATTTTCTTATCGTTTGCAATGGCACCACTTAAATATTATCGCACACTAACGACAGCGAAGTTTTGACAGCAAAACATTCAAAATTCTCAGCATCAAAGTCTCAAAGCGAAAATGTCATCATCAAAATCTCATAACAAAACCTAGACGAAGAAGTCGAAAATATCACATCGCTGTAAAAAAAAATGTCTGCACGAATGGCAATGCAAATATGCCCGACTAAGTATCCTTGGACCATTAGCTTCTAATTTTTAGTTCTCAGAAATTAATAAGATGAAGAAACCCAAAAATATTTGTTTAATCTCAAAGTAAAGTACTGATTTCATAGTTTTTTTTTTCTAGAAATCACGTTCCATATTACGGCTGTTTAAGTAATCCTCGTCACAATATTTAATGGCGACGACAAAACACTTAGAATAAAATTGTAGGAAGAAAAGTGAACGAATTATTTGGATTTTGAATTTGATTTCTCAATCCTACGCTATACGAAGAATATGGATCGATTTATATACTAGGGAACCCAGCTGATGCCGGTATTGTAGAACTACTCGTGTGCAACAGCCCGGGATAACCGAAAAATCGAATGAAACGTAAATGTTTCAAATTCTAAACGGACGTGCTCCAGTGAGTCGTCATCATTTTAGATTATCGGCACTGTAGCGTTTCTTGAAAAAGAAAAGTGCAGAATTCCTTAGGAGATTTTCTTTTTCTTCCTGCAGATGATAAGTTCTCTTGGGAAGCTTTGGGTGTGGTAAGACTTTGTACACAGAAATGCTTGAAGAAAAATGAGTCACCCATCATTCTATGTTATGTATGTATTCAGATGAATATTCATAGATGGAAATCAGTATTGTATTCTCCTCTACACAAAAATAATCCGGTCTGATCCAAGATGGAAGTGAACGACAAAAGCTGTTCGTCCAGCCCGCTGTGCCCAATTACCCGTTTCTGGCTCTAATCCCAATGAAGAACCGGATCCGAAGAAAGCTTTACACAGACACAGACACAAACACAACTCTGGCCCTCGGGCCGGGCTCTTCAGCATAATAATAAGGATCTGAGTCAAAGACAACCAAGGCTCGACAACATTTTATATTTTATATGGGTTGCACTATCTATTCCAGTCACTAAACTCAAATTACGTAGAGTAGATGGCCAACGTTAAAAAACAAACAACTTTCAAGAACTTTCGACAGGGAACTTTTCAAATTCCAACGGTCGGCTACAACGAGTCAAGTTTGAACTCCAGGTCAAACGCGAACCCATTTGAAACTATAGAACCGTTAACATATTATACTCTAAAAGAGACAGACGCTGTCGTATGTCATAAAGTATGGAATCGAAAGCACATAGGTGAATTTTATATGCAATTATGCTAAAAATTGGATAGTTGGTTAATGGCCAAATGAAATTTGTGTCAAAAAGTTGATACGTTGACAAATTCTCCAAGCTTTCATTGCTACCTACGGTTTATTGGAATCTTCACTGTATTTTCCACCTACCCAAACACAAACAAATTCGAAATGACGGTCACCAAATAAAGTTAAACTTTTCCCCCGATTTCTTTTATTCTGAGTTTTTCTGCACTAATAATTCAGCCGCTCTTCGCAATCAATACATCCAGTACGACAAGATCCGGAATTGGTATGGCATGGCAGTCCTAACACTATTTATTCTGACAATAAACCTGGTCTATATGGGTTCCACCTTCCACGCCCCCGAAAAATCAGAATGGTTTTATACAGGGTGTCTCAGAGAAAGCGCACATTTGTTTGGGTATTTTTTGTTGTTGGGTGGTTTGATCCCATTGCCTGTAATGTAAATTTTCGTAATTAAGCCAAAATATCATCAAACAAATGTGCGCTTTCTCTGGGACGCCCTGTATACATCGTTTTTATATGTCCGGGATCTCAAGTTTTATCGGACTGGTTGCTGCGTGTTTGCAGGCATGCATGCATGAATCCAAGATCCTGGACATCCAGAAAGTAAACATCACATGCACAAAGATCGAACAAAATAAAATTACCGGGAAAAAAGCAGCGTTCACTTCCGATGGAGGTAATTTCGGTGTCAGAACAGTCTGGGATTAGAATCCTTGTCCCAGCAAGACCAAGTAGTCGTTGTCGTAATTTGTAATAGCTGAAGCATTAACCTCAGAGTTCGATCTCCGTCGCCCTTGTTCCATAATGGTGGATTTTTAAATTGTCTGATTATCCGAGTAACAATTGGGCAGCTCCACTTTACATTTACACTAGTTTATTCGAAAAAAACAACAAGTCTGAGGTTGAAACACAATATCGTATCGATTTGATTGATTGGCACAACACAGACCGGCACTGCAGCACAATACCCGGGAACGGTTGTAGAGTTTCAGCCCAACCCTAAGTAAAGTACCGGCGGGGAACCCTCCAGGAAAATGTTGAGAATTATCCAAAAGCCAATAATTCTCCAGGAAAGGAATTCTATCATACTCATGTCAACCTCACATCACGACTCTGGAGAGTATGAATGAATGAATGAATGAAATCCCGGAATAGGATTTTGACTTTGACTACCATGGAGGTTTCTGGTTATTTTAAAAGCTATGGATTTCCTGGAGAAAATGTATATCTGTATACATGGGAATGGTTAAAGTTGACTTTGGACGACTATTCTCTAGTAATGTAGAAAATACACGGACATAAGTGGAGGAGGTAGAGGAGCGAAATTTATACTGAAGAGGAAACGAGAATTCTACCCGGGTTTTTGTCTCTCTCTCCGGTAAAGTTCCCCGGCATGAAATGGAGAGGGAGAGTGAAGAGTGAAAGTCTAGCTGGAGTTGTCGCACTGGAATGGAATCAAATAGGAATTCAGAATGTGAATGTGAATGTCCATGGAACCTAGTTCTACCTACCCATCCTCCATTCACATTAAATTTTCTTCTCCCTGGTGCGTGCATTTTTCTTACTTTCACTAAAAGTTTTCAAGATTCACGAATGTCTTGGGGTTACTGTGGTTTTACATTCAACTGCTTCCTCAGATCTGGAATCTTCGTCCAAGTCATCATGGAATAGAATAGAATTGTTGAATGAATCCATTATGATTCATTCACGTCTAGAATCTTCCAAGTAATCTTTCCTGTGGTTTGTGTCTAAAAACCGTTTCCGCACGCTGAATTCATATAAAAACACTCGCCCTATTTAACAGCGTGTTCTCAAATTTAAGCTCATAATAGTGGCATCAGCTGCGGCTGCACCAAAACTCGACCTAGGAAATTGACGATTCTGCATCCGAACCTTTAATAGTTTTAAATAGAACTGGCGAAACTGTAAAAATTCAGAGAATCGGGATATTAAATTTCGTAAAAGAAAATTGTGTACTACTATGAATCGAGCACAATGAAATGGATTGAATGAAACGCCTTAATCGGAGAATTGAGCTTCAATTCTATACGGAGAAAACTTTGCACTTGAGGGATGTCCCGAAGTATTATGATTTCAGACATCCGCTTTCGACGGATTTCCAGCTTTGACTCGCTCATCGGTTTACGTTTACACGATGCGATGTTAAGGACAAATAGAAGAGCATCCATCCAGAAAATAATACGATATATGACTGACATTTTTTAAATGAACCAAATCCGCAGAGAACCATTGATCAGTAGAGATAAAGAAAACATCAGGCGAGAGAACTAATATTATTTGTATCTGTTTCAGACGGCAAATACTTTCTCCACTATCTGATAGGGTTAGCTGTCCGATTATCAGATCTCTCGATTCGAACGTTTCCGATCAATCAGATTCAGACTCAGATAAATACGAGAATACTGTATTTTATATGATCCGAGAGCTTCATTGGAAATCCTTCTCTCATAACCAAGAGAGTAACTCACCTGAGTTAATAAAAGCATAAAAGTAGGACGCCCGCTGTGCTGATACAGACAGTCCATGTGGAAAACCTCCAAGGGATGCTTCCTGAGGTAGGGAACATTTCGATTTTGTAATACATAATGAATATAAATGAGTAACACGAAATATTAAACTACTCTCTCTCTCGTTCACAATTAGCGTTGTAAATGCCCAAAGTGCCCGGGAATATTCCCGGGAATATTCCCAGGAATATTCCCGGGCACTT
>JAQFYE010002236.1:0-18871 GCA_034694305.1 Protaphorura glebata | reverse complement strand
TTCTTTACTCATGCTTTTGGAAATGGAACGCCAGCGCATCCTAGCGAAACACCCCCGGAACCAGTAGTTGACCTTGTTTGTTTTGGTGTCAACAAAACTGTCCACTCTATGAGAGGGGCAAGATTGTATACTCTTAGATTCCTCTTGTCAGTCAGGAGCCGGCTCCTTTTCAAAATTTATTTTTATAACATAAATTAACTTAAACTATATTACTATAGGTACATGATTGTTCGATAGTGAATTCACAATACGTTAGTTTTCTCATATTGTTGCCTTACATTCCAGGCACCCAACGTAGTAGCTAACGGACCTTGAATTGAACAAGAGTGGAGAGCATTACAATGACTTCTATTTTGATTACCTCTGTATAGAGACTCACAACTTATAATCATTATGCAGCAGTTTCATAAAGAGCAGTCATTTTAGACAATGACCACAACTACTAATTTTGATGATTATGTATATTAAAATTAAAATTAGCTAATTAAGAATCCAGTTGTAATTTGAGAAAAGTGAACTGGCCGTTTGCTTCATGAAAGCCAGAGAAAACTTTTCTATTTTCTGTCACAAACTTATGGGTAATAAATATTTTCGAGGGGTGGCTAAAAATTCATTTTGTGTGGGTGGATTTGTAGACAATTCATACAATATGTATATCCTAAGTAAATATAAATAACAGAATTGCAATAAAGGCTCTATATTAGAGGGTCTTCTGTAATCTGTCGTAGCTTTAGGGTATTGACGTCCTACGACATATGCTCTTCAACGGAATCGAATCTTCTGTGTTATGAACTTAAGTCCTAACCAACTCACGACCCTTCGTACTGAAATAAATCAATGACTGACTCTGTGGACAAGTGAGCTTTTAATTTACTCGGGGTAGTGTTGTTTACCTCGTCATATTGGTCTCACAGTGCCACTGTGAACAAACAATACCAGGCCGTGTCTTATTAGCCACCGAGAATGCATCGTTTCAAATGATAAATTCATTTTTGTCTCCACTTTGAGATTATTGACAACACAAATTTTTAAATAGCTTCAGTAAATTGTTACAACGAAAATGTAATGAAGACGAATGTTTAAGTTATGGAAAATATGGCCAATAGTAACGATAGCTACAATTTGTCAACTCATAATGTGATAGTTACGGGTTACCGAATGCCGACTACAAATATTTATATAATTGAGAAGCTCATAATCGTGAAGCAGTTATTTTCGCTCATTTCAAGCAATAGTTATGTTAGACATTTAGGACAGAATCAACATTGCCCAAATATGCATTTAAAATTAAATATTTCGTCAAAAATGTATATCCGCGATTAATGAACACTGGCTATAAAACTCAATATTATTAATATTATTTCGCTTCTAATTTAATTGAAAAAGTTTATTAAATACGTTAGTCATCTGGCCCGATGATGCCATTTGTCTCGTCATTACAATTTTACAATAATACAGCTAATGTGAGTTTGAAGTAGAAGAGGAAGAATGATTCGACAGTTTCTAAATTTTGACGCCTCGGATGGATGGAATCATGCATCATGCCAAGCACGCCTTTTTATCAAAAGCAGTAATACACCTGGATTACATTTGCCGAGAATAGCCTGCGGATGTGCACATACTTAAAACACAAAGATACCTTTATTTTCTAAACTTCTAAAGTTCCATACTGTTTTGACAAGGAATAACGTTCGAGTGTAAAGTTTCAATTAAATCTTTCATGCTTTAACAAGGTTTAAGCTTCTTATGGCTAAGGATATTTTATTTCACTGCCAGATATTGGATTCCTTTCAATTTGGTCTGGGTAGGCACACCCAGTAATAGGAGAAAAGTCCATTCTAGAAATACTGAATAAGGTAACCACGCTTTTTTGTCTGCTCGAAAATGAAATTTGACCAACAGAACTTTATCGATTTAATAGAACCGAGAGACAAAATAGAAAATAAATTACGTCGCCAAACCGTTCTTCCCGATTTCTTCACCAGAATTGAGAATTTCAGATCAGTCGAAATGTTACCAACGAATTCTGTCCCTTGTGAGTGCTTGCGATGATAGGAATGGTTGTCTGAAGAGATGGATGAGGAGGAAATGAGAGAGTGACACCCTGCTGTCCTTTGAAGTTAATTGGAGAGTTTCATGCCATATAACACGGTAACCATTGTGTTCACAGCTCTATTATTCGAATTATCTTGTCACTAATTGGGCAACAGAAAGATGATACAATAAATAGATTGAAGGGGAATGGGGAATTTGGAAAGGTGAGATGTGTGGGACTCCACCTTGTTTGAGAACCAACATGCAGGCAATTTTCTTGTTTTTTCACCTTGAAACTTGAGAGCCGAATTCAATTTCACTTTCGTAGACCAGATAGTTATGATTAGATGTAGATTGGAAGTCAATTTTTATTGAACATTATGACATTGGTGGAAATTTATATCGCTATCTCGATACTGCAATGCTGCGGTCTGATTCTATCGAAATTTTTAGAATTCCACCCTAGCTGCGTCGTAATTATAATTTTGTGACCGTAAGAATATATTAATGCAAGTTAATGTCATATTTTTAAAGTATACACTCATTAATTGCTATTTACAGCTCAGGCATCATATCGAGTATTTTCACAAAAATTGTGTGACTGCTGGGTCTTAGGATAGGTACCCCTAGTAGTAAGTGGTTTGAATCTGTCATTAATTGACATAAATTGACGGCGTGGACATGATATAGCTCTAACTTTTTGCAAGAGGATGCTTTTTCGCATTTCATTTGGGCTAGGGAGCTCCGTCCTAGTATTGAAAAGGAATATAACTTATTAACCAAGTACTAGAACTATGCCTGACACATAGATCTAACCCAAGACATCATGAGGGAAAGCTCGCCGGTACTACCAGCACCAAGCTACTAACGATCCAATCTGGCGAATTTTTTGACTAATTGTCCAAGTTGTATGAAAGCGAAGAAGATAAGATTGTATAGTGATTCTGCTGTAAAGAACCCTCAAGATGATGATGGTTAGGAGTCGGCACGGGTAACAACAAAGTAGAAGTGCGTCTAGAAGTCTGAAAAGGAAGAAGAGAGTTCATTGTTCAGTTTGGAAAAGTTGTGAGCAGCAGGCGGGCTTTATAAACAT
This sequence comes from Protaphorura glebata, assembly GCA_034694305.1. Taxonomy (NCBI): domain Eukaryota; kingdom Metazoa; phylum Arthropoda; class Collembola; order Poduromorpha; family Onychiuridae; genus Protaphorura; species Protaphorura glebata. Next base: position 15,744 of record JAQFYE010002236.1, on the reverse strand, counting down.
GACTTAACAATGTAACTCCGAGATAACTATACGCTCAGTGCTTTTTCCTCTTGTTCGAGTTCATGTCCAGTGTCCATAATCAACCAGGCAGGGAATCTTATTCTAACTCATCCTCATCATACGTATTATATTTCTAATTTGGAAAGGGTGGTGCAAAAACTCACTCTGGTTCAGCTCAGCTGCATTTTACAGGGTGAATTATAAATGACAATTAATGAAGAATAATTTCTAGTAGAGTTGGATTGATTGCGCATGATCTGAATTACACGCTTTAGTATTTAGAAAACACCGTGGGTTAGGACTTGCTATCTATCTTGAGTTGTGCAATTGCAGACTTCGGATCTCACACATTGTTTGTCACATGATGGCTTATCGTAAATTAAGTGGTAATTTTGGAACTCCCTGTAATATGGTTTGATGGAGATGAGGATTGACGAGAGTTGATTTACAACCCCATCTTACTGGTACACATATGAAAATAATATTTTCTTTTATTAAACATTTACTATTCTTTAAGAAAAACTTGAGACGGAAGGATCCAAAGAATCCTGTGGTTTTGATTTTGTTTGCTCCAGAATTTATAAGAAAGGATGAACCGCATCTGGACTGCGGACTATTTGTTACATTTTTGAATCAAAATCATACTGTTCTTGTGTTACACCGTGACGGTCAGGCACCAAACAAATGAGAATTAAATAGCATTTCCATCAACTCTTTCGATCAAAAGAATTTTTGCTTAGTATTTACCGCCTTTGATTATGAAGACGATTCTTAAACGGAATTTAGCCTTAGTTGGCTGAACAAAAGTAAAGAATTTAAAGCAATGTGCCCGACAAGTTAATAATAAAAAAGTTGTAAATAATTTTGAATTGGGCGGGCTCAATGACCTATTATTTTTGCAACACATTAAATTAAAAATATGCTTCAAGGGTTAAATATTTTTATACTGTGTTAAATTTTGTTCGAGTCCATGAGCAAGAGAATTGGGCAGATGAACTCATTTCAAATCAATTGTTGCAAAACTCACTGCGAGAACAACAATGAATTCAAAGAAACGGATAATGAGAATTAAATTGAGTGTTGAAAGAACAATGAGTTGATTTGATTAAAGAAAAGTAGCGGGGTAGGAATCAGAATGGACCAATGTATTCGTATTCATATCCTGCTGCTCAACCTTCTCTCATTATTAAATTGAATGCTTTGATAAATACCATTGTTACCTCAACCGCCAAGATCATGTCAGAATTATTCATCTTAATTGTCGTACATGTAACATACAAACCTAATGCACGGTAAAAATTCATATTACCGGGCTGGGACAACAGCTTGGTCGAATTATCTAAAGATACATCCCACAAGTTCAATTTGACGATTTTTTATTCGTATAGGTCTTTTGGCTTTCTGACTGAAAAGTGGCTCGAGCTTTACAGTTTTTAAAAAGATCCCAGAAAAATCTTTAAAGGTTGATTCTGATTCTGCAATAATATAATCAAGTGTGTATGGAACGTAAGGCAACCAATAAAATGCGAATGAACCCATTTTTGAACATACACAGTAATGAAAAACGAACTTATCTCCAGGACCTAGCAGAAGCTTCTTCGCTCAACTTGTAAATTACATCAAACAATTTGTAATCTTCCAAATTTTATACAGGCGTTGTAATTACCTGTCACGAGTACGTAATTTTTCTTCGATATGTCAGAATCCTCAACTGTAGAAAGGAATAAGTGCGTCAATGATACATGTTTACTGTATTCAAATTTCTTTTACTACCCGAATTTTTGTAATACACCAAATAGAAACTCAAAATTCAACTTAATCTCCACAATGGAACAATCTATGTACAAAATTTGATCATCCGACCTTCGTCTACCTCTGTGTCTGAATTCATTTCAAAAATGTTTAGAGATCATCAATAAGATAGGATTTGTGTGTATGAAAATATTCCATATAATTTTCTGGTGTCGAAATACAAACTTACCAGTTCATATTAACACTTAACACCCACCCCACTTGAATATGTATACGTTGTACGTTGTGGTTCTATGCCTGGGTTAAATTTGTTGTTCATGAATTTGAATGATACATCATGTGTTCGTTCAGTGTTCATGGTGTGCGCGGTAACCTACAATTAAGATGTTTCCTTCGTGCCAAACACTCCAAAATGTACGCACGGCATGAATTTTTCACACCATTTATTACACACCTTATTGCCGTCACTCCATTGTCGAGCTGTCATGAACACAGCAGTCAGTCTCATTCTTTAGTCTCCATTATTAACGTTACCTATTTTATTATCAATCTGCCATATGAACATACAACGATACAACACAACCCACAGTCTGTCTCTACTACGGACGTCATGACTTGGGGCTTTTTTTTATTCATCAAGTGACAATGGAAAAATAGAATATTGGGATTCTCACCGCTCTATGTATTCCTGTCTGGAATGTCTTGGTCTTTGAGAGAAATGGAAATGTAAAGATAGGTTACGAATGAATCATTTTGAGAATATTCAATTGAATTTTTAACATGATACGTATTCTTGATGCTTCTACAATATAACGATTTTCAAGCGACCTTAGAAAAAAATAAGTTATAAAAGTATAGACTGTAGGGGATACCAAAAACATCGTACTAACGACTGGTGAATCGTTATAGAGAGGTTTCACTGGGAAGCTACATCTTCAAGCCGTATTAAATTTAATGAGAATCGGGTACAATAATAACTTTATAACAGGTGATTGGTGATCATGCGTGAAAGTAAGCTGTGGAGACAAGTGGATGAAGATAGAAATGATAGTTTTTAAGTATTTGAGAGAGATTCGTTGAATTTTAAGATTTGCCTTACGACTGGCGACCCATGTCTTCGAATGAAACCACAGACGCAAGCAAGCAGTGTCACCTGTTGTCATTCTAACAATATTCTGAGTTCGTTTTGTTTATCCAATTATGAATTAAATTCGTATAATTGACAAGAAAAAATTAAATACAAGTTTCATTACTTTACTTACCTGACGACATCGGAACTGAATTTTATTTTATAGATTAACCGAATGTTTAAATCAAACCCGCGGTGTGTAAATGATTTAGGAATTACTCACTCGGGAGTCTATTATTAAGTTGTCTGACACTGTTAAGAGTCTAAAAGATGCAGGGGATTAATTTGTGGAGCCTCTGTCTGAATTATCACGCCTTGTTTGGGCTTTGATGTGGTGAAGTCAGTCCAATCTCCACACTATCAAAGCTTAGGAAAGGAGTCAGTCTGGCAGGCATAATATTTTGGTCTATTCCTCATTATGCAAATGGACTCATTCATTACGAGGATTTTAAGGAGTCCTTTTTAACACCTTTCGTGAGTCTCCCCAGGAAGGCAACTTCATTTTTCCTTCAACTGATGTGGAAAGTCTTGACCCTTACAGACGCCTTCAATTCGTCATCCCTTCAGGCCTTCCTTGCGTGAACCTTAATGTGTTCGACTGGATCGAAATGACTTCGGAACTTTAAGTTCAACAAAAAATAACGCCCCCGAATTCATGATCATTATTATTCATGCTTCCACAACACGCTCCTACGAAATTTCGATGGACCTAGTGACAACTTGTACACGCAACAAGAAATCAGTGTAATTCTTCCGTACTTATCATTAGTTCTTTTGAAAATGTAGTCCAGTAAATGATATCAATTGTAAAAGCACGGTAAAATTTCTTTAAAGCACTGACTCAAGCCATGTCTGACCAAGAGATCAAACCTCAACAATGCGAGACGGTATGGGCAGCCTGTTGCATTCCAGTACAAAGTGATTGGCTCGATTTTTCTTCAATTTAGTTTCTTTGGTCTTGGATGTTTGCTATCTGTTCCATACTATAAGTTCGCATTATAGATATCAGCTGAACACGTATAAAAAATAAAAAAATATTGCAAACTCTAAGGAAAGGAAGAATCCCATAATATTCTTTTGACATATTCTCAACGGATTCAACAATATTATTTTAATGCTGATATTTCAAAATTATGATATCAGTCAAACATGCTGTTATTCTACAAGATTAATTTGCGATACCTTTGCCAGATGAAAAGGATTTGTGTGCTTCTATATAAATGATTGCGTCTGTAAGGAAAGCATCCTATTTTGTCATGTTCATTGATTGTCTTACATTCCAGGTACACTTGTGTCTTGGCTGGACTATACGTATAAACAGATGTTTTATTTAATCCTGGTTTTCCGGTATTCGTGAGTGACATGTTAAACCTCAATTGACCGAATTCTAACTAGGTTAGACAAACCCAGGTCCAATTATGAAGATTCCAACGGCGTCACATAGCCAGTCGACAAATGTCACATAGTGTGAAAATCGTCAACGTAAAGGTCTCCGCTGTTTAGAACAGCAACCGCGAAGCGTATATTCAAAGAAAATTTCAAAATACAAGGACACCCTTTTCAAGTAATGGGTAGGTACAGTCAAAAATGAATATGATTCCGTTTTGCATATAAATTATATGCAAAAAATTGTATGTTCGCGTTAATTGTTATTTACAGTAAGCCAGTAGAACGCATTAAGTGTGTTTTGCAACTCTGTAAGTTCTAAGCTTTCTATTTTGCCTAGATTGGCTGATAACGTGAAACTGCAGTTGAGATAAACTTCTTTAAAACTGTGATGTATGATATTTGCCGACCTCCCAACATATTGAGACAAAAGCAACCACTATCACTCTCAACGGTTCTCTCTAATAAGTATTTTTTATAGTAAATTAGTTACTCGGGATCTAACAAATTTCTACGGGCTATGAAAATTCAGAGATTCGTTCCAGTCCGATGTAATATAGGACGACCCTTAGTGAGAGCAAATTTAATACTTAAAGCTTAAAATGAAGTCAAAATCCACTCGTCATGCACGAGAGCTTTTAGTTTCTTAAAAGGTATCAATTACGTTTCTTATCTTTATCTAATGTCCGTATAGGTTGATATTAAGTTGGATGATGATGACTACTCATGTTCCAAGTCATATTTGTTTCCTCGACAAGTGCAAAGAGAGCTACTTAACAAAAATTGTACATGAAGTCCTTAGGCAATACAATCCATCCAACACCATGTAATTTAACAGTCAAAACTCGTACAAAATGATAAAGGAAGATGATGTCTTTTCTTACACGATGTCTAATGCCTTTTCAACTCTTGGCGCCTCGGACTCAATATGCATGTAATGTAATCATCCTCTGATTCCTCTCTTAGGTATCGTAACACTAACACTTCCAGTCTTCTTAATTGAATCATATCGTCAAGATCTTATTCATTGTCGTTCGGAATCATTACTACTGCCTCCGTTGTACTTCCTCGGAATTATTTGCGGGAAAAGTTAGAAAACAGGATGACAAATATTCCAAAAAGTGGACTGGATCTAAGAGTATCTTTCAACTTTTTGAAAGACTTATTGGGATATCTGCAATTTAATGTGACGTCTTTGTAATTCGTAGATCGATGAGTAGTTATGACCAATTACAAAGAAAATCAGTTTTGTGCTTTTTACATTTTAAGAAAATTCCCAAAGAAATCACCTGCTACCTGGCAATAAATTAGGCACTGGACTATTCATTCAAAGTTTTTGAAGGCAGTAGAATTTGACAAATACAAACCCTAACGATGGAAATAAAACGAGGGTCATTGCATTATTTCAATATTTTCTTATCTTAATATCTTTCACCTAATGATCCTACGAGGTCAAGGTCTCTTGTAAACTAGAGGTCAAAGGGACGGTATACTGTTTATTGTGAGATTTGGCCCTTTAATCCTTGATTTTCGATGTCCGACCATTTTTGCTGGCAAGAGTTTTGCAATTTTCCATAAAAGTTGAATCCGAGCGTCAGAAATAGAAACTGTAGACTCGAATAACTAAGCAAATATCTCTCTGGAACATATATTTGCATCCGGAGCAATTTTGAATGATCCAGGCGTCTACACGCCTATCTTTTAACTTTTTTTTAACGAAATGACAAGTGCTTCCACTCTTACGAAGGAACAAAAGGAAAAGTGCCAGTCTCATCGTATCTCTTTCGTTTCTATTATTCTTCTTAGGTAGCGGAGAGTTTCTCCTTCCAACCAAAATTCACGAATGAATAAACAAGAGAAAAAACAACCTGTCATGTCTATTTGATCCTACTGTAGGTCTTAAGGTCAACATGCAGATGTTGAATGAATGTTTTATCTGAGGCAGTCAATCTCATTGAGTACGTACATTTCATACACTCAATCTCGATATGCCCGATGAAGTCTGGAACAATCTGGAGCTACATAGCAAACAAAGGATTAATCATAAAAAATTGTAACACACCCACTAACTCAATCAAATTGGAATCAAATCTTCCAAGGTTCATCAAATTTAAAGTTGTGGGCAGATAAAGACCACAGTGGTTCAAAACAAAATCTTACTGAAATCTTAGCACTGATAATGGTCATTACTTTATCAAAAATTATGAAAGCTATTGACAGATCACTTTGCGACAAATATTGATTAATTTGAGTACTTCCTTTAACCGGAATTGTTAAAGAAAGTCATAATAGCCATTAACTATCCAGATTTGTGGATCAGTAAAAATCAACGTATTTCAATGAATCAAACTAAATATGACTTCAAATATGAATTGCCCTTCATAATTGCTCTGAAACTAACGACAAAGATGTCGGAAACTTCAGAATAATCTGTGTTTAAAGCATTATTTCATAAAATTACGCTTGGCATTGGTGAATTCATTTCTGAAACAATCGAAACCGCGTAGATTAAAGTGTCTATTTTCTGAACTTAGGACAAAGCACAATCCCTATTGGAAATCAGAATTTTTGTTCCGAATTCTGACAGGTGCACTATTTATCAAAATTATAAAGATTAAAATGTTTTGTTTTGTAGTGTGCATGTGCACCGAACGCATTATATAATTTGAATTCAGTTATAGACATGAAAAGAAAGTTCTCATAGTCCATGACTTTGGTTGAGTGAACCCATAAAATAAAAAATATTCTCAATAATTCACGTTCGTCGTAATGGTATTTGGCACAATACGAAATGAACTCAGGAAAGATAGATTTGATTTTATCTCAAAACAGCTACGTGCTAATGATTCAACTAGCAGACTTAAATATCCATAAAATGTTGTACCAAATCGATATTTAATTATTTCGTAGAAACCCGCGAGATCAGCTGCTGTGGATGGATAAACGATTATGAGCGATTTTGCACATGGCCTTGCCGAGGAATCGAATTCTTACTAAGGCAAAGCTGAAAGAAATACATGACCAAGAGATTCGAATCGTATCAAGTCCTTCTGGAAGCTATTCAATGATTTCCTGGTTTTCCTAACGCGGAGCCTGACTTCAGCTCTTCATGCAGGTCGTATTTTATTGGAAGATTAAGGCCCGCAGAGTTCAAGTCAATTTATCTGTAAAACGCAACCGCTGCTGTTCAAATATACGAAGAATCAGATTCTCAATTCTAGAATTGAGCATGACTTTTTACATTCACAGAGGAAGGTAGTAATGATTCCGTCCTACCTGAAACGAGACGTACAAATGAAATGACTCCGTCCGTCTCGCCTCAGAAAATGATAAATGATCTTCTTGCATGTCACACTTAATATAATTTTGGAGATCATCTCCTGGTAGTATTACTTTATTAGTCCATGTGTAAAGTGATTGGAGTTCGAGTGTCACGGCTGGTATGGTAAGGCGTTCGGTGCAACATTCTGCGGTAAATAAACTACTATGTATATGATATTTGTATTTTTTCTCGTTTACCAGAATCATTAAATGCAAAGAGTTTTCTATAAGTAGTGAACTTACTCGTCTGCGTATACGCCAGGAACTAGATTTAAATTCGGAAATTTCGTTGACCTCTTACTAGAGGATTATGGTCTTGGTGCCGAATCGGTCGAAGGGTCATCAGTTGAGCCATAAGTGTAACGGCGTTTCCGTAGTCAAAAGTAAGTACATTTCTCGGATGTCCAATTCTGAAATCGCGGACTAAATGAACGGTGACTGGATGATTTATCGGGAACACCTCCAACTTGTATTTCCGATTTTTCTTTCATTTAACTTAAATTTTACCAGTTCTGAAGATCTAATCGGCATATTACAAGACCCTGGCGGTCCCAACAGAATATCGCCATAAACTCTGCCCGCAGACTTTTCCCTGGTTACTTTTGATGCTTCCATTGCATCGATTGGATCTTTTTCGGTGTCATAAAAGAAACATCAGGTTTCATCCGCGATAACTCGAGGATTGAAGAAGTTAGGTTCATCTAGGGAGTAGTCCCTAGGTTCATCAGAAATAAATTCTAAATTCTCCTTACAGATTTTTATTTGTGTTCGTAAACAATGGATTTGATGCATTGTACACTTATTTTTCTCACTGCATCGTTTGTGAGAATAATTTTGGTCTTAAAATTTGCACTATAAACCCCCGAAAGTTCCTTGGACTTCTTAGTGACAAGCACATAGTCTTTGTAAACGCAAGTATCAATCATCAAAATTCAGTCCAAGAACAACTCGAAAAACAATACGAGATTGGTAACTGTTATATAATCGTCAATATTTTAATAAACTTTTGAAAACTTGTAGATGCAGTTGAACTTACGTTAGCAGTCAGCCTTTCCTTTTTAAATTTGGAATACCTAGTTCTATGGTATATGACCAGTCCTGGTTCTTCAAACACCCGATAGTAAGAACTAAACACTGATTTTTCAACGGGAGTAAAAATTTTACCCGACAACTTTCCTCAGTCCAATTATTACATAACCGGACTAGTCTGTATAAGAGATGGAGTTCGCTGTTGTGAAGAATTCGACGTGATGAACAATGTGGAATTTTATTCTTCTTCGGATCACATGAAAGGAAGCAGAAATCATACCTAGTATTTATTGTGACTTATCCGTCATAGTTGAGGAGATTCATGGAATTCCTTCCTTTCGTTTGCGTGCACGGATACCTACTCTTTCTACGATTTTAATCTGAGTCATCTTTCTTTATTTATTTCCTCCCATTATAGGTATCATTACTCAGTTTTCGGGAATTCCACACAAGATGACTTGCAGACTAGGAACCATTGCGCCAAAAAACCCATATCAACTTTAAATATTAATTTCCATAATTTTTTAATTTGTAAATAACACACTAGGCACCGGATTTGAACTGATAATTTACAAGTTTATATTATTGCCGCAACTTGAATTCACAATCAGAAATGGTAGTGAATAAAATATTGCTGAGGAAAACGCTTTTAAAGCAGCGACCCAAATCATATCCGCCGGAGCGATCAAACCTCAGCTAGAGGCACCTACGGCGCCGGAATGAAAAGTAATCTGCTAATAAATATTCTTATTTGTGCCGGAATTAATTATGATAAAAAATTAGTCATCGTTAAGATTGATTAACGAAATATTTTACACCAAAGTACCTTCCCTTGTAAAACTGAAGCTTACAACCTCATTGTTTTACATTAAAGAACTACTGTATTGGACTTGCGGCGTCTGAACTTCATGTAAAGACGAACAGACGATCCATCCTGTCTTCTGAAGAATAAAAAACAGTGCACCGTGCACCACCAAACTTTTCTTTTTCACTGCTTATCTTTTTTTGGTTTTTTACCCTGAAGGTGATTTTTGAGTTGGCTTGGCATGAGGAACAAAGTAGAAGTAGAATGCGTGATGATGATGATGATCATGACGAACGATATAGTTGTGAGTGAGATGTGAGATGAGAGCCATTAATATCGGAAAAGGTTTCAAGCCCAACACCACCACTTCACCAAATTAATTACTTGTCGTATTTTTTTATTATATGGATGTATTATATTATATTATTCTACCCTTCCTTTCTTTATGACCTATCATTCATTTTCACACGGCTGCTGCTAACATCCGTGTGAGTGGTTTGAACGAACCTCCCTTCTCGGCTCCTGAATAAAAACACTGAAAAATCAAGTCATTAACGAACACAAAAGTTAATGAGTTTCCTTCACTTTGTCTTCTATTGTGTGTATGCATGAGATGGATTTCTTTTGGGCGAATTAACAGCAGCCAGTCATAATTCGGAGTATTGCACGCTACTTAGAAGAACACAGGGTGGTGCAAATTATATTTCCTACTGTAATTCAATAACTTCTTTCTCGAGAGTTTTGCAATTTTATTTGTAAATCATTGATCTACGGCTTAACCTGAATTTGACGTATGAAAGAGATTTCGATCAGCATATATTATCAGCACAAGGGATCGAACCCTTAACACGGTTTGTATTGTACCATACGCTACGAAGGACTGGCGTATGAAAGACTTGCCTACGTTTATATCCGGCCATTGCACGATAACACCTTTAAGTTATTGTAAAATGTTTCTCTACTTTCTCGATTTAAGAACGTCGTTGTATTGTGTCATTTCCAATATTATCTCTTGCGATCTCTTCGAAACCGGTATATGCCATCAGTCGTCTATTGAAGCTAGACCAACACGTTGGTCTAGATTGAAGTGACGCTTTGGATAGAGGTGCAGCTATTAGATTTTTGCATTCACAAGAAGTACTGACTCTCGAAACTTAAAAGAATCTACAATTTTTGAGGTCCAGAGACAAGGAATGGTTTAAATTTTAGAACATCAGCTACAAAAATCCCGACGAGTAAATAAAGTTTGAAATTAAATGTCCTATCTGGCCAATTTTGGTCTTAACATTACGTGTAATTAAATACGTGAAAACCTGAGTTTGTAATTATTACTACTTCAGTGCTTGCTAAATGGATGAAAATAAACCTAGTTTAAAATGTATGCATCACTTCTTTCGTTTTCAATATTTGGATCATCGTCGTGCAACCAATATTGCCCATATTCTGTTTCTGATATATATTTTTCATCTCGACTGGGGACGATTTCTCTACACCGAATTCCAAATTATATGATATAATGAAAGTCGTGCCGTTGCCTGTAGTAGTAAGGAATCAATCATGTGGCTTTTCTCCGCATCCTAGGTCTGGGGTAACATTCTCTAGGCCAAATGAAAAGCAAACCACTACGAGAATATACATCTAATACGCTTGACCAGATCTTAACTCAACTGTGAATTTTAATTATATGCAAGTAATTTTAGAAATTCAATTCTGTCCGAACAAGACCATTCACACACCGGTTACTAAGTTCCATATGAGAAATTACTCATATAATTTGTGTCTAAATTCTACTACTGAGAATTTTCTTTGATCACCGACGGAACTCTCACATTGATCTTCAATCAAGGCTTGAGGAGTTCTTTTCGCGCACGATTCTCATAGAAGATCGATGAGATATTTTCCTGGAAAGGCTTGGTGGAATCCGAATCAATAGTTAACAACGGGTGGTGGTTTCAACAGAAAGGAATGGAACAACTCTCATGTCAGGCATACAATGTACGTAGGTTTGGAACTTAACATTATTTTTACTGTTTTGAACAGATGAGGTCAAAGTATCAAAACCAGTATATATTTTTGGGAATCTTTTCGTATATTAGAGTCAAATTTATTTCACATTGAATAATGCATAGAAGTGAAATTCGGTGAAAATCTTACTACTGCTACTCTTAATCTCGTCTGGTAAAAAGATTACATGAAAGAAAAAGTGTCCTGGACCGAATTGTCGACTGATTTTCACCATTTAGAAAATTCTAAAACGATCCGACTCAGGCATTTTCTACTGAAACCTCCAAAAAAAAAGTACTGATGTGTAGAAACAGCTACTAATTTGATACCGTATAATTGGGTTTGGAAGTAAGCACTACTTACGAATGAATAATCCTGATAATTTGAACCTAATTTGATTGAAAAGTGGTTTCCGCTTCAGTTTTTACATGTAAATAGTGTTTCTTATGACGAAACCAAGACTGAGACATTTCATTTGTTTGACCTTCTGAGAAACTTGAAATAGTACGTACGCCTATGTAAGAAATTGAAGCTAAAGCCATTTCTGGTCTCTTAACTTAAGCTGAATTTGAAATGCAATACACCAGCAAGTAAATAAGTAAACGGAAAGCAGACGGGAAATCTCAGCGGAAATGTTTGTTTTGGTTGTAATACTAATGTTATGTTTACAAGTAGTATTGATGTTACATGTTAAGGAAGTGTGACGCCATGTCACTACATGTCACTTACAGTTGACGCAACTCTAAGTTTGTTTGAAAATCAATTTCGTCCAAATTTCTCTTTCTGAAGAAAATGTTCGTCCCAACAAAATTGTTCAAATCTTCCTAGGAAATTATTCTCAGTTTCCAGTTGTTTTGAAAGATTGCTCTCTCTGGTCAAAGACTTGTGACAGTAATTTTCTTGCCGCATGTCAAAGGATTAGTGTCCCATTGATTGTAAAATTCTGCGAATTATCGGGTTTGATAGAGATTGGAATTTATTAATAGTTTGGGTTATAACGCCCTCCTTAAAAATTTGATAATGGATAAATAATTAATTCCTAATTTTATAGGTTTTACGTGCTCGTATCCTGTATATTATGGAGATCAATCCATTATGAATAAATTAACGACGGACGATACCATGAAAGTTCTTTAACAAACGGCTAGAGAATGTATATGTATTTGCATCTGTGGGATTTCATACAAAATTACCTAAGAGTTGAATGCCTACATTGCCGTCTATTGTGAGTGCAAATAATTAGACCTTACAATTCTTGCTTTGTGGTGCATGATCACTCAAGTTTAGTATTGGATTGTTTGTGTAAATGCAATTATTACGTGTCTGGAATGTGAGACAAACAATGAGTGAGTATTTCTAATTAACTCAAGCTGTGTCTTATTTTTATGGTCATTATGTACTTCCGTAAATATTTTTGGATCCGCAAACAAGACCAGTTTAGTAATTTCAATTTCAAAATAATGTGTTTTTTACACCGCATTATGTCATTATATTATAGAGGTTTCTCAGTAACATTTAGAAGTGTATCTCGGTCGAAACTTTTTATTAGAATACCAAATTTACAGAGCCATTAATTAATTTAGACTGGCATGACACTTATCCGTGACAAAACCAACTCAATGGACACTGAAGTAATTATTTGTCGAATAAGATTGACATGTTATGTCGAACGAGAGTTACGGAGCAGTGTGTTATGGCCTCAAACCAATTAGTGGAGAAACTAAAGCTAATTAAGGAATCTGAGAGCTTTCAATGCTTGGATTTTTTGCCTACAAATATAACTCAATGCCTCCGTCAATCTTGTTGTGCACGATTAAGTCATTCGTCTTAGGATCGACGACTGACACCCCTCAGTGTGTTAAAAAATGTACAAAGATATCCATCAAAGAGACCCGAGTTCATTTGCACCTCTACAAGAGATAGTATTGACAGGTTGGGTCTCCCGTCGTGCATCAGAAAACTTATTGTTCTTTGATAGATTTTTTCTACATTACTTTTCACTTTCGTTCTTCATATTAAATGCCTCTAAGGAGTCTTCAAATCGTTCAGCATTCAAGGTGTGGTTGTTTCAATAAAATCAACGAAAGGGTCATGTATTAATTAGACACACCTAGTCAATCCGTTGTAGCAAGTAGTGCTGGTAGCCCTTACCGCTTCACTGTAGTCAGGTTGCGATGTCTCAATCGCAGGTTTCTTTAAATATGTTTCCCTACTGTTTGGGGTACCTTTCCAGGTCTGCCGAATTGAAACCAATTCTCCACGAGAACTACGGAATCACCCTTGATGGCAACTTGTGTTATTTTTCATTTCTATTTCGACAAACATTTTTGGTTTTTGAATTCGTGAGTGATCTGGTCTATTTTACTTACCATCAGAAGTAAGAAAATTTGAAGTGAATGGCGTTCGTTTGGCAAATTAATCCTGGTTAAATTGTTCGAAATAAAGTAATGGCCAACACACATGTGGGTAAAAATGGTACAGATGAATCTCCTAATCTAATTTTACAATTGAACCACGACATAAAAGAATGGGTAAGATTTTACGGTATAGTCATTGTGCTGAATGTATATGGTGATAAGCGGATGACTATTTCTCTGTTTTCTAATAATTGCATCTTGCTCTACATTTCTGTTCGTCGTGCAACCAGTAATATTCATGTGAGAGCATCTGGAATCTATATGAACTCTTTATAAAATGTATATTTCGATCAATGATACTCCATTACACGATTATGTTTGCAGAATTAATGTTCATACGCTAAATGATTTACCCGAAATAAGACATCCATCGAAAAATATGAAGAATACAGAAAAATAATTAGCAGAATAAATAATTTATGGCGAATGACGAGTGCTTTAAATATTATCGGGCCTTATGAATTACAGTACCGAAATATTAATTCTTAGTGAGAAGGAAAGGCCAAACCTTTGCACCAAATTAATTTGGTTCTAGAATTACACCTGCAATATCGTGCAATATCTAACGAAGAGTCTCAGAGTGAATGTCGGTTCCAATGTTGAAAGCGCGAAAAGAGAAACCTACTCACTAAGGCGTACAGAGTATAATAAGATACCCGGGTGGTGCACAATTTCCACAATCGGTACAGTTCATTGGGTGTGCTTGGTAGCGGGTTTTTAATATTGACTTTTTATTAATTTTAAATTAGTAATCTGGTTTATCCAATGAAATGCACGTCAGAAATTATGGGACTGTTAAAAATGAATGAAGTCGAGAATATATAATATCCTGCATCAATGTCCTGGATATTCAATATCAGAAGGAGTTAAAAATTTTAAAAGGTCAACAAAAGATATTTGAAACATTGAACTACAATAATTGTTTTAGTTACATCGTCTTAAGGGAAACCTTTAAACGCGTACGTATTTCTACCAGTAATCTGATCTACGAAAAATTCGGATGATATCTAAAAAAAACCATATATTATGTCACGGTGATTTAGAGAACGTGTTATTGGCCTCAGACTGGTAAAAACCGCACGTTCTGAAAAGCATTAATTACAATTAGGAAATGGGACTATAAAATAACGCAAAGTCTTTAGTCATCAGATCAGGTATGAAGCAACTAGTATATTATGAATATTTCAGATCCAACTATGAGCAATAATATTAAATCAAATATCGTAATCAGAGAGTACTGATACAAATCTATAATGTTGATACAAGTAACCCTCCAATTCTGACTTCCCCATGTATGAGGTGTGATATTCCGAGCAGGCATGGCACAACTCGAAGCGCAGTTTTCCCGTCGGTTTTTTCCTTGATAATGGGAATACCGTCTATCTTTGAATCAAAGCCAGTACCCATTCTCTCATGAATTCACACAATGCTTAATAATTAAGCATTGTGTGAATTCATGAATAATTATTATTGATGTTATTTTCGGCATTCAATGTTTCTCAGGAAATTGGGGAGGAAGTGATCACCACACAATCTTTACGGTCAACACTAGGCAGATAATTTAGGATGCATTTTCACCTCCTGAACAACTTTTGTGAAGGTTCTACCAGAAAAGTCTATCCGTTTGACTAGCAGAAATACACGGGCCAAGTGCACTTTGCGAGGTCATAGGGCACAAAATGTATTTGGCCCATGGTCCAGCGGCGAGCCGTCGAATTTTCAGGGTCACACTTTTTTTGTAAATATTGTTCAGGAGGTCAAAGGCTAAGAGTATAGATTCTTGCCCCTCTCATAGAGTGGACAGTTTTGTTGACACCAAAACAGACAAGGTCAACTACTGGTTCCGGGGGTGTTTCGCTAGGATGCGCTGGCGTTCCATTTCCAAAAGCATGAGTAAAGAA
>JAQFYE010002235.1:0-18873 GCA_034694305.1 Protaphorura glebata | reverse complement strand
AGTGCCCGGGAATATTCCCGGGCATATTCCCGGGAATATTCCCAAAAAAGAAAATGCCCGGGCATTTTACAACGCTATTCCAGACCCGACTTCTATCCTAATAATAAAATGAGTGACCATGGTTACTCCAGTCCGCTTGTCTGCAGAAGAAACGAACAGTTACGTATTTCTGCATCATCTTCTAGACACAATTCCCGTCTCCCTATTACCTGTAAACATACATGAGACCATCTCTCTCAAGTGTCGTAAAATGCTATTACTTGGAGCGAAATCACATAACATATTTTATGCATTCAATTCAAATTTCAATTAAGTCTTCTCAATTCGAAATTTTGAGAAAAAGCAATATACATTTTAAAAAAATGCATGGAAGTTTGAATAACCGAAAATCCTTTGGTTACTACGACCACACAGGAATCATGGCAATTATGTAATTAAGTCTCTATCGAATCAGTGAAAGACAAAAAATTTTCTATCTAACCAATGCTGACGTGAAGCTTAGTGGCCACATGACACCCACACCACAGAGTTACAGTGTCAGCGTTTATACGAGAAAGTTTACTGAAGTGTGTGTGAATGCATTTCCGGTAAAGCAGGGTAATATGATCATCATCATAAATATTT
Source organism: Protaphorura glebata (assembly GCA_034694305.1). Classification (NCBI taxonomy): domain Eukaryota; kingdom Metazoa; phylum Arthropoda; class Collembola; order Poduromorpha; family Onychiuridae; genus Protaphorura; species Protaphorura glebata. Next base: position 18,249 of record JAQFYE010002235.1, on the reverse strand, counting down.
ATATATATATTGACACAACCGAAGCCGATCAACATTATACCAGCAATAATTAATAAAACAGACATTACTGATTCAGACAGTGGACAAACATTGTTCGCGGGTCAACCTCTAACGTCTGCAAAATATTACTATATTCTTACCAAGGTCATACAAAAGCCGCCCTTATGAGATATCTCCGACGATATAACTTAAGGAGAGTCATATTAAAGTGAAAACTGTAGTGTACACAAAATGTGACATATCCGACGTGACAGTTAGGTCGAAGTTTAGGTCAAACATGCATGTAGTACTTATGTGACAATTCAAGGAATAGGGATGCACAGAAAGTTTGCAGATACGCGGAAGCTCATTAGATGATAAAATTAATACTAAATGACACATGACCTCATCACGTCTGTCTGTTATTTTTGTTAATGATAGTGGGCTAAATTCTGTGCTTGGAGGTCATGGTCAATGTTCAGGTGTTATTTCACTGCAATTTGAACTGTATGTTAAAGTTACTTTACTGTGCATTATAGTTCGTGGTGGTTTCTCGAGTTCTGGAATGACGTGTTACAACACAACACAACCGCTATCGCACCTTCCACATTAAATTGCACTTGAGCTTACAGTTTCCTCCCTTAAATTTATTTTCTCATTTTCTGTAATTTTATTTTTAACTCCTAATTTTTCAAGTCTCAGAGAAGTTGCTAAGTTTACTTGTGACAATAGCCGCCTTGCAATTTCAGACGGAAGTGCTTTCAGAGAAGGGACATTTTCAGTGAGATTGGGATTGGAATAGAGAGAAAGTCAAATCAGTCAAGTACAGACCACAGAACCAAGCCGATAATTATACAATGTCATTCTTCGGTATTATTTTCTTCTACGGATTTCCAATATTTCTTCCGCCTTTAATTTGACCATTTGAGCCTGATACTTTCTGAGTTTTAAATTGCATATTAATTAATAACCGTCAGTTTGCTAGAAATACGCCGGCTCGGAAGTTTACTTTTTTGTCATTGGTCACATATCCAATATGCCTACCAACCTCTAATTTAATCAGTTTTATTGTTGTTTCTAATGTTATTATTTATCGAGTGTTATTTATTTAGCCGTCTATCTAGTAGTTGGGCGTTATTATAACCAAAAATGTATACGCAGGGTCAGTTACATTGTACTGATTTTGATAAACTGGAAACTTTTGTTTATTTCATAATTGTAATTATTATTAACTAGTAAATAGTACTTTTTTATAATAATGTCGTCTATTTACCTCAATAAACAAGTAATAACTCATTTCAATCCGGAAAATCATCCATCGGTAGGACAGAGTTACAATTTCGTTTCATTACGGCTTTAATGAAGTTTTTCGTCCTACTATTACGGGGTCATAGGTCAAATAAAGGGCTAACTCATTCTTTGGAAAAAGAATGCAATGATGTTAAAAAAAATTATTAGCTTAACCGGAGGATACCACTTAACCAATGTACGTATTTCTTTGATTTGGAAATCGTTACACAACTTTCCTCAGTTGTGTGAAAGACACTAATAATTTTGAAGCCCTGCCCTGCCTTGCCTTAGTTTAAATTAATGACCGCTTAATTCAATTTAGTAGTTCCTAACTGTAATTTCTACTTCATTTTTCGTGCAAATTAAATACCCAGAGAACTTCTCTGTTTCGTCTATTTGACTTTGACGGAGCCTTGGCACTGACGAAATGTCATGAACATTCTGTTTATTTCCCAAGACTAGAACTTTATTCAATACGACGACGACGCGTAACCCTTCCTTGTCCATAAAATAAGAGTCGGACATTTAAAGGTTACGTTAGTTAGTCCCATTCATAATTATGATTATGGGTTATTAGGTGTACGACTTGGTTGTTGTTATTTCTTCATTCCAGTTTTTATTTCACACATCGCAGTCGTATGAATTTATTTATGAATATTATGACAGAAATAAGCAGTTTAATTTAGTCAACGTGACCGATCCATAGCAGTAAATGATGCAATATGTGCAATATGAGATGGAATAAGTTTTAGAATCGGGCTAGCAAAGCTAGTTACTGATAGTGGTAAAACTAGGAGTCATTTCTGTTATGATAATCTACAAACTATAACTCTTCTAGAGCTTTTGCTGTAATCAAAAACCGGCGTTGGATAATATTAAGTACCTGGAGTGCTGGAGTGTCACCTTGAACTGGAAATCTACTGCGCAGAAAGAACTGCGAACCTAGCAACTACTAAACAAAACGGACCGACCACCAATTTAACTTATAAAACCATGTGAGTTTGTTATTCTGCCCCCAGTCATCATTGCATGGCTAAGTTAAAATGTTAAATGGTTTCATGTAATGTTTAATGCCTACGGATTTAAATGCAATCGCAAAATCATAGGCAGGCAAACCTAGACACTTACTTACAAACAGGTTTCAATTTATTAATTCAAGTGGAATTTATTATTTACAAGCAACAGCGGTTTGTGGCAAACTGGAGTTGAACTCGATTCCTTGCGAACAGCTCCAAAATACAACCAATCACAATTCTATTTTGTTAAAACGTTACTTCATTTTGTTTTTGCATTACTGGTTTGTTATCCTTGTGAAGTGGTAATTGTCAACGCACGTCCACATACGCATGTCGGGGTTCGGCTTGCGTAGAGAATCAGCACACGCACAGATTCGACAAATTGAAAGCTGACTCGCTAGTCCATTCGTGCAGATACAGGGGTTTGATTCCTTAGGCAGACATGATGTTCATCACTGTTTTTATTATGTTCTTCAAGTATCTCTCTATTGGAATCTATCTTGCTGATCCTTCCAGGCCATATTTGAAGCACACAAATAAATGAATATAAAATGAATAAAGAATGTGCATTTGAATACACATTCTAATAATACGAAAAATGGGCGGATATCTTTATAAACCTTACGGAATTCTTTCAAATGTTAATCAAGTTGATCGAGTTATCATTATTATCGCATTATTATTATTCCTTAACTCATTTATGAGCAAATAGTACAGGAGATGGACGGGCAAGGTCTACGCTATAAGTTGGGCAAAATTCTAACATCGTTTGATTGAAGACTGTGTTCTTGTCTAAATTTTTTCCACTAGGTGCAACGTGACCACCAAAAGTCGACGTCTTGGGGTTCTGAAGTAACTCGTAAATCGTGGAGTCTTCCGGGCATGACTAAACACTATCTTATCATTACGTCGAAGATCCCGACATAACGATGGATTTTAATTTTCTTCAATTAGTTTTTTACTCTTAAAAGAACAGTTTCCTTGTTATATTTTCCGTTTCATCGCTTCATGTCGTCAGTTACTCGTTCGTTCGTTCCTTCTGATTTTGAATGGAATTTGGATTAGTTTCTAAGGCGTATAACGATTCACAGCGGCGGAACCGTGCGCTCCTACTCATTAATTAAACGCTCGCTGAACTGATCCTCAATGCATCAGCATGAGCCAGGTGTTGTAAAATCCATTGTTGTTCTGCTAAATGTGTACCATACCTGTTGTATTATTGACTTGAATGCTTTACTGGGATACATTTTAAGAGTCAACCAGCGTAACAGCGACAATTAATTACAGTGAGGACTACGGACCAATCACTTCGTAATTAACCAGAAACAATTCAGAAAATGTACTCTTCAGGTTCAGGCGAGATTATACAATACAGGGTGGTGCGTTATCATTTAAACCCCACCACCCATGCAGTGCAAGTTCTATTTTTGCGGAGAAAAAACTGGTATATGCATTTTGCGAAGAATTTAATACTGAGCGGCGAATGAACGGTACTAATTACCTACTCAGATTTTCTGTATATATGTATACATCGCTGACTTCTGCACTGTCCTGTGTATTTCAAACTTCCTGACCGCTAAAGATAGTTTAATTAAAAAGACAGATAAAACAATTACCCACAGCCCGAGTTGTATCAAGATTAGCTTATAGAACCAAAAACTTAAGCTAACACATAAATTAAAATCACAACTTAAATATTTTAAGATAATGCTATATTTATATTCAATCGTCTGGGACTTCCGTGTAGAGGTTGAATTAATGAATCAGGATTAATTAGTCTACTGTAACATAGTGGTGCATGGAGCCCTTGTTGCTTCGCTGTGGATGGGGATCAATCCCTTGAGCAAACTACGTATGATGCAGATCTTGTCATTAAAAGAATGGAATGTTGTTAGAGCGTTGGTTACCAACGAAAGTCAATTAATGGAGCGGTTGAGGGGTGAATGATTTCAAAGCTACAATTGTGAAAATTAAAACCGAGAGGAGTAACGTCAAATAGACGATTCGAGATGTAGAATACCAGCTGTGGTGATGTAATTTCCAAGCTAAATTCGCCACCAATAACGAACACCGGACATTTGTTGACATTGAAATAGGTAATAGATGACAAACCTTTTATAGGTGGTTAGTTTGTCATAATTTTCAAACCGCAACCGGGATAATGTACATGATACTAATATGCGCTGCCGGCATTGGCGTCGGCTTTCCTTCGTTTATTTTACAAACAGAACATACAACATACTCATTTTTACGAGGAGAGTTCGGTGGTGGCCAACCATGTTGAAATCTTAAAGTGAAACCAACACGTTTAAATTGATTAGTAAATTGTCAACAAGTATTTTGCATTTGCAGAATAACCCTTCACAAGCAAAATGCGTCTGTCGACAAGTTCCGGCAACCGCAGCAGTTGGAGTCAGTAGTAGTTAAGATGATAAAAAATTAAGTGAATTCTGGCTGGTCAGATACGGTGTATAATGCGTAGTAATTTCATAAGATGACGATATGACAATGAAAATGTGACGAGGTAGTCACGAGAGTTGTAAAGCAAACCAAAATTAAAATAATGGCTTCAATTTGATATGTTCATTCCTCTGTGATGCACTGCACCCGTTTAGAACGGGTTTATTTTGCGTTGTTCCTTTTTTGATAATTAGGAATTAAACACATTCACTATGAATTTTATTATTATATTGCATCCAAGTACCATGTCCGTCGTCGTCCGTCATTTATTTGCATAAAATGTACCTATCGTTAGAATTTTTCTTTTCCCAAAGTGAAATGTTGAGAGATAGAGAAAGAGAACCCAGCCGCGGCCCAATCAAGCATTCCTCGATACCAATTAATTATGCGTTTGTAGCCTAGTCAAATTCTGGTTCTACCTGGTAGCTGTTATTTAGGTTCATGTAGTGCAGGATAGACAATATGTAGAATGAAACTGTAAAGACATCAGCATTTGTCAATTTAATCCAACCCAATACAGCGCGAGAAAATCGGACGCACGGACAAATGATAAAGAGATATAATATTCCAAACCGCGAGACGTTTATTTTATGTTACCTTTTATATTCCACACTTTATAGACCCCAACATTGAGTTATCACCAAAGTCTTGGAATCCACATAGAATTCAGAAAATGTACATCTTAATTTTTGCTGAACACCTCTACTAAATACCTATTGGCTAGTGCGCGCTCCGGGTACTAGTGTAAAGTATATGTGTTGAGCATTCGCGTTTCGGGAATGTTAAATGGTTTCTTCTTGTTTTGGGAACGCAATATTATTTAAATTAAAACAGAATGGCATTTGTTCGCTCTTGATTATCAGTAAAACTCTATTTTGTACAGTCGTTCAAAATTGTGAAGTACGATAATTCCTTGCAACGCAGTATGACCCCTCAAGATCTTCTTTAAGATTAAGTTCCTTATAACATGGAATTTTTAGGGCCCGGTGGAATTTCCAAAAGTGTAGTTACCGCAATACGATATTTCTATACAAGGATGTCCTTCTTATGTCTAAAGTACCGTCAAGTTGTTAAATGGCAAAAATAACATATGGCTATGGAGTAGACCTAAGCATGTGTATTTGACCTGAAAATACATATGGACTGCATTCGTGTGAGCAAAGAGTCATTATTAATTTTGACTACTTGTAAACTTAACTTGCCTTGACATGACCTGGGCTACTAATCACAAGCTTTCAATAACGAAATAAACCAACTCCAAATAATGTAAGTACTTACTAGTATAGTCGGACTGAGACTCTTCAAATCTTGCGATACACTTATTAGCGCTGGGCTTGTTGCTAAGGATGGACGGAGAAGAAAAAGAAGTCGTCCAAATGAATTCGATTCGTGTCGTTGGTCGTAAGTAGTAAATTGGGTACAGTTATATCATCACATAATTTTTATTTGAACTTTTTCTTTACATTTCATTTGAGAAGAGATGCTTTGTAAAGCAAAGCAAAAGCAGTAAAGCTTCAAGTTGACTTTTGACATGACCTACAATCCAATTCCAAAAGACAAGAACAACACTCATCTTACATTGCTAAAAAGTTTTCCATCCCTATGTAGCATTGTGTACGTACGTACGCACATATTTGTACCTAATCAGAACTGCACGCATGTTAATACAGAGCGACAAAATAACAAAGGTATGGTATGAAGGGGTTAACCCCAAAAATCTTATTTTAGAGGGGTTATGGGCACCTATCATCATTTTTTGTTCGGAAATTAGCTAACCAAATTAATGTCTCCTGACCAAGAAGATCTTTAGGGTGAATATGGTAGAAATATAGCTACTTCTATAACAATTTTAAAACTAACGTACTTTGTATGTTTTGTGGGAACTTGACATGTGCTGGAGGAAACACTAGCAGTGTTACTACTAAAATCCACCATGTAACGATGTTCATTTATTACGATAATCTTTTACCGTGTGTAAAGCAATTATTATGCAACTTAAGCAACGGATCACATCTTTATCGTTCGTTTTGAGTAAAATTTTGAAAAAGTTCGTAATTTCGAAAACGATAATGAAATGGAGTCAACGGTAATCGTGAGAAAACCATGCTGGCAATGGCGTATCATGCATGACGTGGCTATGGATTGGGTACATCCTTCAGATTCTTCGAAACTCTACATATGTGGACATTTCTGCTCAGTCGAAGAAATATCGCTTCTTATCAGATACAACGATTTTTATAAAGATCCCGACATACCTGTCACAGTCGGCATCATTATACCGATTTAAAAAAAATAGACTAAACAATGTCTCCTCTCTAAGGACATCATTAGAATTCTGACTAACATATTTATCGATATTTACAGATTGGCATTTAATATTTTTTGTACTTTCATGTTGAGGATTTTAACCCCTCCACTGACTGGGCCGGCTTCTGCGAGGCATTGAACGACAAATGCCAATATTCGTATGCTTCAGCCCTGCCCTGCCCTGTTCAACAAACTGCTTTTATTATTACATTTTTACAACTACGAGACCATAGACGCAGAGTCATGCATACCACAGCACAAAATAAAATAAAAAAGGTTTAGAGATGAAAATGTGAGTCAGACGGAGCCGTAGCAGTGATAATAAAGTCTGAGGATTAGTTCTGCTCATTTTTACATTTTACTAACTGAACTGTGGTATATAATAAATACAAAACTATACCTAGTAAAAATAAGAATAAACACATTTTTAATAGCTGTCTTAGTCAATATGTAATGTGTGGAACGCGAGCGAATAACATTTAAACCATCGCATAGTTGACTTGATGTTTTGAGTAACAACTTACTTCAATGATAGGAATGAAAATAATTTTGGTATGCTCGAAGAGAAACAAAAGTTAATCGAAACTATTTTCGGTCGAGTATTAGGTATTTTTTGGTTCTAGAGCAATGTGAATATGAATGGTTGTTGTTCATCAAATCCTAGCCCGATGTGATAAACTTTGAGTAAGAACCAGAATTTCAAATACGTAGTCCGACGAACATCAATATTTACGACGCGACATTACAATTGAATTATAAATATTGCCAGTCAGTCTTTCTTGATATTCCTGTATAAGGTACTCAATTACAAGTTTGATTGTAAAACAGAAAGAAGGTCATTTCTAGCTGACTAATGTTGAAAAACTGTTGGCTTTTATAATCCGATTCGCAAATTCCACCAAACAATACAGTATAGAACCGAGGCCTACAGAAATGGAAGAGAAAAACTGCAAGATGTGTGACTTTAGTTTATGTTGGTTTAGTTGACTTTGTATTTTTCATTCAAACTGGCACCGGTGGTGCATATGTTAATTCTGTTTATTATTTATTTCTAACAATTAGAGTCAACTTGGTTATGGATGGATGTAAATTGCAAAATGCAGCAGTGCTGACTAGTGGTCAAGGAATCAGCTTCAAGCGTACATGATTTTTGGGGAAATTAAGTATAGTTAGTATGCATTATGAATGCAAGGAATTTGTACCAAACCACTCTCACACTCGTTCAGTCCAAGAATCTACGCATATTCGCAATTTGTAATTCGCATAATTCGCAACTCGCAATAGTAGACACACTGCGTAACATCGTATTCTGTTGTGTGTTTCCCCTATGTTGTACTTCACACTGCGGAATTCGTACTTTGCATACATTTTCATGCATATTCCATACGTTAAAAGTCGTTCCTCGTCACCTTGAAAGTTTATAATTTATTGAAGAATTGCGTAAAGACAAATCTACAATCAAAATATTATTGCTGTTACAACTATATAATTATTTGAAATTAATCGACGGATTATGCACCCAACGAACAAACAACTTGAGTACTTGAAAAAGTTGAATGCTTTTTATCTGAATTTCAAGTCTGTTTTCATGTTAATCAATTATAAACATGCTAGTGGTTCCCTATATTTTGCTCTAAATGTCAAATCAATTTACGCCTTAAATTGTATGTACAATATACGATTAATTGAAGCCGAAATAACCTGTCCTAAGCAGACATAACATGCATCCAACGAAAATTTAAAAAATTGACCGAATTACGATGTCCAAAAGCAAGTTATTCACGTTTCATTTGAAATGGCGAATTCATTTTTACAGGATTTTATGCACCGCAACCTCCTTGATACGATTTTGAATGAAAACTAATGCATTTAATGTCGAAGGAATAAGACAAACTAAACAGTCCAATTACTATGATATGCACATATTGGAACTATACATTTTACGTTCGCTAGTTTTACGGTAATTGAATAAGGCATTTCAGTGCGATAATTAATTGAGGAAAATCTCGTCTGCCAGGGTGAAACATTACATTGTGCTGAGTCCAGGAATATGCAGATTTGCGTGTTAAATAAAATATATTTTCTTCGTCTGTACCACCTGTATTGAACACTTTGGATGTTCCAGTAAAACATAAGCCTCGAAGTGCAAGGTTGTAATATTTCAGAAATTTGGCACAGTGAACCAAAGTGTCTCCTGACATTTCTCTCATATTTTCGGTCAGATCAGAACACATTATGTAATCGTCGTGTTGTTTTTTATTCAAGCTGGGTCAGGTCAAACAGAGTGAGATTAACTTATATTATAGAGACTTTTTATTTCAGTGTCTTGTATAAACTGTTTTAATATTATTTTCCTTGAAGGCTTTCCACTCGGTTTGTATATTCAAATTAAGTATGTCTGAGATTTCTCTAGTCTTGTGTTTTGAACGATTCAAAATTGATTGTCCAACAATTCGATAACTTATTGCTACCTTCATCAGGGAGGACTGGTAAGAACAATGAGTAAAAGTTATGTCTAATTACCGAGAGATGTTTTAATATTGAATTGAATTTCGTACTATGGAAGTTAATATATTGTCGCAAAATGTTAGAAATACGGAGAATCTACCATAAATATACAACCTTGAGGAACCCTAATTTTTAAATAACCTCCTGAGCTCTCATTCTCATCTGTTCGTTCAAGATTTGTCCTCAGCTTTATTAAGGACTTCTGTAGAAGACTAATTTTATCATCTTGTGTGCGGTGTACTAAAGTGTGATAAGACGTAAAAGTAAAAATTAGTTGTGGTCTCTGGCTGAGGCTAGCTAAACCCGAGAAAACATTTTTACTATTATTTAGTGTGTCTACGAGTGTGTAACACATACATAGACAAGAATAATATTGCGTAGTAAAAGTTATATGGCTAATAATACTAACAACTCGTTTCTGTATGCGGTGAACATGTACGTCGTAGGAGTTGGACCAAGACTCTTCAAAACTTCTCAAGACAAAAAATTTAATAAAAAAGAATTAGACAGAAATAATACAAAATATACAAGGAAGAAAACAATGAGGCTCAAGTGGATATAAGTACTTCGGGGAGTGCCCCACCCAAAAAGCCACTTCAACTTTGATTGTCAACGTGAGATGCATGTGCAAGTGCATTTCATCCTGCGAGCTATAATTTCTTAGTGGATGCAACTGCAACTACTTTTTTATTTGAATTCCCAAAACCAGATTCTAGGTTTATGGATGTTTGTGTTTTCTGTATTCTATATAGACGCCAGACCAGACTCAGTCATGTCTACCATATGCCAGTAATACAACAATGAAACAAATGTTTTTGGCTTTACAGAAACGGTTCGATCTGATTTATTGGATTTTTTAAAACCTTAACACAAACAGTTATATGGATTAGAGTTGAAAGGTCTAGAGTTGTCACATTGTCAAAATTTAAACTAATTAAGTTAAAAACGCTTTAACACTACAGTTGAGCTCAGTTGAAATAAAATGTTAGAACTAGAACCTGAAAGTAAATTCAAAATAGAATAATATTGATCAGAATTACTAAATAGTATGAACGTATTTTAGATGCTTCCTAATTAGATATGGGCGTCTTTAAATGATGCTGACAGTTTCATTTTGCTAAAACTTTTGACCAACTGTTTTGTTTGGAATAAGGTTAGGCACAAATTGAAGCTGAAGAACAAGAAGAATTTAGTACGAATGCGATCATGGCTAAGCGCTAAGGGTATCCCCTACCTAAGATTCGCTGAAGCACTTTCCTGACTTTTTTAACATTGCGGTAATGGGTGCAGAAAAAGCGTTATTTCATGTTCGGCGTAACAACACTTGATGAATTCAACAAATTATGACATCAATACGGCAAAAATTTGTAAATTCTTGCCTGAAATGTGTCTTGGTCAGCTAAATTTTTGCCGGATTGACGTCATAACTGTTCCTTTTAGTGCTCATTTTTGCTTGCATGAATTTCTGGCTTATGAGGTAGTCTTTTAAAAACGCTGAGCCTTCAAAAGAGTTAGCGATACAATTTATAATCTAACACATTTTTTCTAAGCCAACGAAAAGATTACATTAAATTTTCAGCTTGATGCTGTTGGATTTACTTAAAGTTCAAGGTAAGGTTTAATTGATTAATTAAATCAATCTTTTGATAGAAACAGGATTGCATTTTAAATATGTATCGAGAAATCTATCTAACTCGAACGATCTAGTAAAGATTGCGAATTGCGATTGTTAGTACAGAAATACAAAAGCGCAGTCTGTGATGCATTTGGTGTCTTGTTCCAAAGGAAGCTCCATGTAACCAGCAGATGTCTGCTCAATCAAAATGAACGAAATAAATTGTAGTTTATATTCCAATTCCAACCCAGAACTGATTTTGCCATCGAAATAACATCTAACTGGTCGAACGAAATGAACGTATTTCCAAAATACTGAACATTCTTGTTCTTGATTATTAATGGAAAATTAATTAGGGGTTATCATGAATATTGGCATACGTACGCCACTTCACCGATGTATAGTCTACCAGTAGGCGAATTTCAATCAAGGCGACAGTATGTTCGTATATTGGTTGTTTCCAGCACATAAATGCACCTTTTAGATAAATCGTTGATGTTCAATATTTTGGCTTAAGAGTCTTAATTTGAACCACAAAACTGGTTGACGCACAATTAGAAGCTATAGCTGATTGTTACAAGTAACTCGACTAAAATTATAATATTAGAAATATTAAGAAAAGAATATAATATTATCATTTTTTTTATCAGCGACACCATTTTATGGTGTCGCTGATCGGAGAGCAGCAAAGACGGAATTGAGTTTAATTTTTGGCATCCTTGATTGGATTGGTTGACACCTGAATAAATCACATTTTAATTTAATTTAAGTCTAAATCGGACAGGCAACGTAAGAATACTCCGTAAATCCGAATATCCCCGGGATGGAATCGCTAGAATTACTCAAGATCCAGAGCATGTGGCACCAACTGATGGCGGAAATAGCAGCGGTTGTAGGATCTAAAAAGAACCAGGCACCTACTTGTGATTTTCTAAAATTACATACACAATACATGAAATGGCATAATTACGTTATCCCTAAGGATGACCTCTGTCTGTAGCTAAGCAATTCCCAGAATCGCCGCAATCGGCTCAATATTGCAGTTGATGGTCGTGGCGATGGCAGTCAAATTGGAGAGGTTTATCTTGCCCTAGATTAAATAGTTGACAAAGAATAAATGCAAGTTAGTCGAAATAGTGTAAAAGAAATTGATACAAGCAAAAAACATAAAGAGTCGAACCGGATGTGCGGATGTGTTGTGGAATGTGTTCGGACGTTATGGCACTTGAGAAAACTACTGGACCGAACAACAATCTGACCTTGCCTTGTCCAAGTGGTATTACCGAATACGTAGGTCTCTACTTTAGGCTACCAAACACATAAGAATTCCGCGGAAATTAGCGCAAACCGATATCAAGATGCAAGACAAAAAAAATTATTCCTGATGATGGTCAGCCCGGAAATATCAAAAAACAGCTTTCTGTAGCTTTTAAAAGGACACCGCATAGTGCTTACGGCAAAGTACAGTCCGTTCCATTTGTCGGGATTTTTGATTTGTATCCCTTGACCTCCTGAACAGCTTTTGGCAAGGTTCTATCCTGAATAACCGTGTGGCCGCTGGAAGTGCACAGGGCAGCATATGTGCCACGCCGAACCGACCGCGCGCGCGCCGTAGCCACACGGATAACACATCATGACGGTAGAGAAGGGCATGGCAATAGGCCATAAGCGTGATTTTTACCAATTCGAATTTATTTGAAGAAGCACTCATCCGATCTTAAAAATTCCGATTTGGATTCCTCACAAAATTATGAGTCAGATAGGGTGTCTATCATTTTACTTGTCGAAACTTCATAACACACTTCTTTAATCGGTAAATGTACATGATAGCATGTAAAGGTTGCTACCCACTTTGAGCCCCATTTGTTAAATTTTCAGGTTGTGGTTTCTGTCTTCGTTTTTTGGAGTACAAGAATCAAGCTTACCTTTTTGGAAACTAAGTATGCTCAATTTTGTGTCCAGCAATGAAATTCGGAAGTTTGACCTCGACTGCACACAGGTCAAATTAAATTAGGTCTATTACGGAGATCGGACGGAAGGGAAAGCAAGGATGGAAATTCGAATCGGAATTCGAATTCGAATTCGAAAAATATCGGTATTTTGACGACAATTCGAATCGGTATCGGAATTCGAATTCGTACTTATAAATCCGATATTAGAATCCGAATCCGTATTCAGAAACATTCGAATTTGGAATTTGAATTGGAATCAGAATTTTAGAATTGGAATCCTAATTTGAAAGTAATTCAGATCGGAGTCGGAAAGTCGGAATTCATAATTTTTCTTGGTTTTTCGACTCCGATTCCACATAGAAAATACTGTACAATGTGAGCACGCCCAGCAGCAAAATTGAGCGCCAAATGAAACTGGCAATGAAAAGTTCTATCTGTGGCATCATCTAACTAGCATAACCATTTATATTTTGAAGTCCGTTTTCTAATTCTGCCGATTTGTTTCCGGATTACTCTTTGAATACACTGGCATTAAGATTTCCGATCATTTTGTTAGAATTTACCCTGACAGGTTTTACGTTTATAAGTCCCTCAAATTTCGGTGTTCTCCAATTGTTCTGAGGTTTACATGCATCTAAGTTGACTAACTTGATAGGAAACATGGTGGCATGCTGGCATTTACAACTAAGGTTTTTGCTCACATGTATGTAGATCTTTCAAATAGTTACTCTATTGTTGCTACTATCACCAGAAATTTTCGCTGTTCAATTTTTAATCTGCAGTATTCGAGTTACGTTTATTACGATCGAGAAAAAAATTGAAAAAAATTGAAAAAATGCGTATTCGAATCGGAATCCGAATCGTAATTCGAATTCGAATTTTTTCCCATTTTTTAATTCGAAAATTTAAATTGGAAAAAGATAATTCGAATTCGAATCCGAAATTTTCAGAATTCGAATCGAAATTGCAATATCAGAATCCGTATTATCGACATTGTCATCGAATTCGAATCCGTAAAAAAATAATTCGAATTAAAATATTCGAATCGGAATCCAAATTATTTTTTCGAATTTCCATCCCTGGCGGAGAGTAGAGTCGAGTCGACCCATGTATAGTCACTTGTATCGGCTCAACTCTTCTTCCCGCTTTCCCTCCACTCCTGTCCCCGTAATACATCTAATATAATTTAACCTGTGTGCAGTTGAGGTCAAACTTCCGAATATCTTTGGGATCAAAATTGAGCATACCTAGTTTTCAAAACGGTAAGTTTGATTTTTGTACTCCAAATAACGAAGACAGAAAGATACCACAACTTGAAAATTGGACAAACGGGGCCCAGGGCTCCATAAGAAGTGGCTAAGGTCGTTTTCCCTGCCCGGTTCTTCCTATTTTCTCCAGAAGTATTCATCCGATCTCAAAAATTCCTTCAGATTCAGATTTCTCGTAAAATGTTGTGTCCGATAGCTTTCATACGAGTCCACTTTTATATATCCAAGCTAACTAGACGTGTACAGCGGTCTTATGGGAAAAGACAGTGCGGTACCCGGTAAGTTAATACACACTGATATCGAGTGACGGTTTCGTGCCAAAACGGCTACACATTGTATTGCCGTACCCTTCTGTACATTCATGTACCCTGATGCCAACCTGTGTATTTCTAGCGGCCAAACGGTTAGAATGTTCCGGCCAGAATATTCACAAAAGTTCGAGGTTGGTGCGGCGTCCCTTGTTTCCGCTGTGCGCTGCAGATATCCAAGTGCTATTATCTTCAAAATTTTCAAATATTTTCTCCGAATCCCCCTGCTTCAGTTGTACCGTGGACCAGTAGTGGCTATGGGCTATCCTGCGTATTAAGTCTTAATTTTTTTATTATGCCCAGGTATCCAGGATCTAGAAATCTAAAAGCCAACAGTTCCATGCGGAAAGAATGAACTATTTTCTACTTTGACTATTTTCTTGTCATCTCGATTTATTGTAAATGATATTTCCGGTATTATGACGCATGTTGCGAACGCGAAAGCCTTTGATCTAAATAAATTAAAGCGACACGTGTGACCGCAAGAGGTTTTCTGTGGTCAACAAGACTGGGTAGGTTGTTTACTAAAATCGAGTTGTTTTGTTCATATAAAGGTCGTCGTTCCCACCTGCAGTTTAGGCCTCTCATTCCTGGATCCTTTGAACCTTATCCGATCCTAACTTCGCCCAAAAATGTTCGATATCCAGCCGTACTGTCCACATTTGAGTATCAAGGGGCTGATTTTCCAAACCCCTCCCAAACGATCAATTTTGACCATTAACACTATATTCGGCGCGTGACAAGTTCGAATGTATTCCCACTCAATCACCGATTTTATCATTAACTTCATGGTAGGCCCTTAAAAATTACGAACCCAGTAGTGTGACTGCAATGGTAAAGTTACGCTAACACAATCCAATTTCAATTGAAATGTGCGAATATGGATTTGCTATCGACCTTCTTTTAGATTTTATGCCGCCTGGCTTATACCTTACGGATAAGGTATCATATTATATCAATCGTACAGATTAAACACACTGAGAAATGTATACAGACAAAATGTAAATGCTAGGCTCAAACCCCGAAAACGGTCTTTGGTCGAAAAAAACGACCATACCTAGGTGTCGCCTTTGAAATACGACCATGTTTCGAAATTTCAGGGTATGGTCGTCCACACCCCTGGGTGTGGCTAACAGCCAAATGTCGAATTCAGTCCTTCATTTTCATATTTCGGGACTTGGCCGTTCATGCATCGACCATACCTGGGTGCGGCAAAGCAAAGGTTTGCCAAATGCCGAAGTTGTCGAACTAATGGAAGCAGGGCAGTTATTATTATTACTATTCATCATTTTTTTTATTCCACAAAGTATTCATTTTTATAACAACGTATTGCATAATTGGTATGAAATAAAGAGCCAATAGAACCCCACATAAATTCAAAATTTGAACAATACGAACCGCATGCTGCAAATTTTAACGAAAGTACGAATCAAGTGGATGACGTCCAAATCTACGCGTTTAGATTTATTAATGCTTCATCAGGTGGTAAAATTGAAGTAATAAATACCTTACTGGTATTACTCATTAAATACTTAGATATTCGGATAGGCAATCATTGGGGTGATAATTCCAATATCAACGTCAGAGAAATTCTAGCACCAACCATTTGTTTGCTGGAGAAATGTATAACCTGTTGGAGACGAGATAGGGCAAAGTACACATAGTATATAGAAATCGGAGCCTCGAATCCAATTTGGGGTTGGTGAAATTAACAATTTTTGTCTGGCCCATCCTGGAGTTAGCTAACATGACTCCTATCTTTGAGTTCTTCGAAATCGTTCCTGTAAACGTACTTGGATTTTGTAACACCGAATCACAAATTGGTTTTCGGTGGATAACATGTATGGCCATGCCATGCAGTGATGCAGGGTATTGACTTCCTGTTGAAGAAAAAGCAAACTAGCAATCACCACTTCACCACTTGCAAGGGTCCATGGGTGTCATTCATGATTCTTCACGTAATTGTCCGAAAATAATAGTTTTTACATTGTACGTGGACAGGACACATGAGAGAGCATGTCGTGCACAAGCACAATTAGTTACCCCTTCTACTGGACTACGAGGTGACAATGACGAATCTATGTATGGACTTTAATGTGACGCAACACCTACACTTTCTTCTCATCCAACAGAACACTCCAGAATTGAATGCTCTCGATTCTTTATCTCAAATGAAAACCCTTGAGTCCAGGAGAAAGCTGGATAAATCATAAATACCCCGTCCGCCGTATTTCCTCTCCAATTTCATTTCAAAGTATAAAAATAATTTATAGATAGCTAAAATCCTACGTTCCTAAAAATAGTCAGTTATAGACCGGATTCTATAATTAGAGGAAGATCATTAGCATTTTTTATAAAGATAAGTTTTGATATACAATACTATGACGCCCAATACTTATCTTAACCAACTTTAGATCGTAAGAGCAGAGTCTCCGTTTGTATTTTCAGAAAATATAAATTAAATATAACGTAGTACTACGCTATTCAATTTTTGACATTTGACAGTTTCGCCTGATTATTCTTCCGATGGAGAACCGACGGGATTGACCGGATAGCGTAAAGACCGGGCATTAAACAAACACGAAAGATGTATTTTGCATGCTAACGCTAGATAATGCCTTCCCCAAATAATAAAAATACTTTTGATAGTAGAAACGGATTCTTTGCCAATTGCTCTAGGATTTTCATGTGAAAATTTCTACATAATGCAGATTTTGTGAAAATCTTTGTTAATCAAAAGACAGGGACGGTCCTGGCTAAAAATTATAAACATGGATGACTCCCCTCTCCCAGAACAAGTGTACAACGATTTTGTAGAAACTGATAAATCAGTTTAAAATAGCCCGAAATACAATTGGACCACACTCAACTAATAAACTTTCTCAAGAAAGCACACTTTTGCACGTATGGAATTTTCCCAATACCCTTCAATGATTCCTGAAAACATTTTACCAATCTTCGTGACCTTTCAAAATCAATCGGTGGAAAGTGACACTGAAAGAGCTCTGAACTCATCATGCAGTAAAATATTCAAGTTCCGGAAATGCACCACCAGAGTAAAGACATGTCTATAAGCTTAAATGCGTCGTTAGTAGTATGCAAGTGCCCAGTTTCACTCAAAATGGCCGCCAAAAGGGGAGGAGCCAACGGGGATCGACCAATGGGGACCGGGACGAGGGGGGGAGGTGGAAAAAATGATGGCCGACCAAATCGATGAGTAAGACAGGGTGGTTCACAATAAATCAATACAGGGTGGCTCAAAATAAATCGATAATGCGGGAGGGTCGATGGACTTTGAAACTTAATTCGGCAGACTTTGGAACTAGATTTGACACTTTTTGATCCGAGGAATGACAGACTTTGTAACTAGGAACGACAAACTTGAGATTTAAAAAATTAACTAATTAATTAAATTTGTTAATTATAATTAAATGAATAGAGATAAACTCGCTTACGGAGAGTAGATGTATCGACTGCTGCGGATGGTAGAATACTGAACATTGAATCAGAGTGTAAGCGTATAGTGATGAAAGGATTATTGATTTA
>JAQFYE010002234.1:0-18874 GCA_034694305.1 Protaphorura glebata | reverse complement strand
GGCCGTTGGTTTAGAAACTCAAAAGTGCACATCATTGAACATTTCTCTACTTCATTGGCTTCATTTTAAGCTGTGTCGACGGAATAATGAAATCGAATAGGGTGAGATACTTCTGACTCACCTTGTATGTACTCCGATTACTCCGTACAAGATTCAAACAATATGTCAAATTAACTCAAGGCAATTAAAATAAAAATTGATGTCAGAATAGGATGCACTCAATAACTAGAATTCGCCAGTGAAGCATCGTCAAGCATAAACTTATATTCTTTACATGAGAATTACAGATGGTTAGCTCCCAGCTTTGCCTAGAGAAAGTACCTCTGGTAGTAGGAATAACTGCAGCAGTTTAAAACATTTTTCGGACAACCACAGAAATGTCTGTCCTAGGCACCAAACCCCGATCATATTCTATCGTCTGAAAAATATGACCAATTCATCACATCTGCGTTTACTAATATTTTTAAATTATACGTATGACAAATACAATAGTGAAAAAATGTCAATAGATGTCAGGCCTTCGCTGTTTACGACTGTCAGAGCTACCAAGTGCTACCCAAAGACTAATATCCTAAAAATCTAAGAATATATGTTTTAAAGCGACCGCATTGGGAGCGGCATTTTTATTTACAAACCCTAAGCTGTACCAAGAAAATGGATTGCCCTGATACCCTTGCCAGTAAATGTGTTAATTTACAAACGGAAAATTAATTGGCCTAGAACACTTGTAGATATAGAATCCCTCGTCAGCTTCTAAAAATACTGTTATTTTCTTACCACTAACAGTATCCACTGCAAGTAGTTAATTGAGATGGTTCCTGACCTAAAATACCACTCAAAGTTGAAGGCTAATAAGAATTAATGTGAATCAAATGTTATTATAGCAGCTGAATAAGGATAGACAATTAGTGTCATTTTTGCAGTTTTGTTCGGTTCACAGAGAAAGTGCAGGATGGGATGATAATAAAAGTATGACTCACTTGGTCGCTGGATTAAATCTTTTCGCAGTGATACACGGTGGAAGATTGGTGTGGGTAATATAGTGCTTAGTGCCGCTGTGACGTGATTAAATCGTCAAATTATTTTAAAGAGCAAAACAACTATGTGAAGCATAACAGCAAAATGCGACACTGTGTAAGCGTTCGGGCTCTGGCACGTAGCCACAATATTCATTTGATTCAATTATGAAATTTTACAAGCCGTATAAGAAACGTGCAATCCCAACCAATTATATCTTCAATTTATTGGGTAGACGCGCTAAGGACGTTGTAGCCACCGTAGTAGCTCTTTACTCATTCGTTCTGGTAGAAAACGAATGGAACAAGTTAAGTTGTATGATGATGATACGGTTGAGGATTTGAAGCCGTTCTCTTAATTGACTATCCCGGAATATATGTAATAACGTAGTTCAAGACAACATGATAAAAGTCAACTGTATTAAAGTTGAAGGTATTTCCGGTCTCTCGCGCGGTGGCTGCCGTGTTCCGTACCATGCTTTTGAGACAAAAACTCTGGTCACTCAAATCTTCAAAAGATGACATCTACTTTGTATGTGAGCGTTTGTGAATTTCTGGGAAATTAAAAACACTTTCCATGCAAAAAGTCAGGAGGACATGCTCGTTAGAAACGCCCGACAAATCTTTATTGCAGTCACCCTGATTCTAATCTAATCCAATTCTTTAAACTTATCTATTCAAGAAAAGAAATTTCAGGTTGGAATCAGAAATCGGGATTATAATGAGGACAAAAAAGTCGACATTATTTTTGGACCGAACTTCATGGTTTCGTTCAGAGCTGATGGCCTATCTAGTTTTAATTGGGACACTGATAGTTTACTTAATTTAGCTTAATCAGGTCTCGGAATAAACGAGCGGTGACAGTGTTAATTTAAATCTAAAAACGACGCGGACACTATTTGAATAAGAAATTGTTCGTCACGACTCCTTAGAAGATGATAGCCTTATCTCAGACCAGAAAGAAAGGAACTATGCACGGTTGTAATATTTTCAATACTACATTTGGAAGGGTTTGAATATAAGTCATATTTTTCAAAAAATAAATATTCCAGAAGGCGTAAATAGGTTGTCAAGAGTATTACTCTCTGCAGTATTTGTGGTTATTAAGTGCGAGGGAATAATTACAATAACATATTCCAGAATCATTTCCTGCCGCTTAGGACAAATTAAGAATAAAAGTTGTGAGTCCGTTTAAGTATTTCGAGTAATGTCTTAATATTACGTCGTAGAAAAGAGGTCTCGATTACCCGTAATGGACGGACGGTGATAGGGTGTATAGAACTAATAATTTTTATTCTGCGTTAACTCATTTCAAGTGTTCTACTAAACTTTAATGCTCGACTAAGCACTTAAGGTAAGAACATTTCCGGAGTTCACCGCAACGAAATCAAGATAACCTTTGGATAAGGTGACATGACCACGACCAGCTGCATGATCACTCAGATTCAACCGAGATTCACGCCTTGTGCACAAATAATTTGCATTTGATATTTCAGCACGAGTCATGACCTCAAAGGGAAGGTTTATGGGTTTACTAATATCCAAATGAATTTAATGAGCATAGGGCAGGATGTTTCGAATTTATGTTGTCCTGTAGCCTGTACATATTATTTTACATCATGTACTGTTCCATGTAGTATTTCAACTTCCGCAAAATTTGACATCGCAATTCTAGGACGGCATGATCGACTTTTTGACCGAAACAACAAAACTAGCCGTCCCAAACTCCCAGATGTTCATTTGCCCTAATGCTGCAAAAATGATGTTTGAAATGGAGTGCGTTGCGGTTAACGTTATATTCCAAGATTTATACACACACCCACATAAATGTAAGCAATGACCCCACCAGTTTTCTTAAGATATTTCACTCTTACAAAACAATGGGAAAGGTTGGATAAGATTTTTTGACTCACTCCAATGCAATGTTAAAACACCCTAGACAGAACAGAATCTTCATTTCCTCCAAAAGCCAACAACGTGACGAATTATTTGCAAGAGTGTGTGAACTCTTCAACATCAGAACAATGTGTTCCATACATTCGTTTCTGTGAAAATGATAAATGCAGTCAAGAATGGAGGTTGAAATAGGGTTGAGTGATCTTGGCCTTTTACAGGCTTAAGATACATGAGACCACGGATGGGCAAATGAATGTGGATATATATTGAATTGTAATTAATATTTATTGTACAAGGAAAGAGATAGGTGGGGAAAATGGCGTTACTTATGTTTTGGATCTCGGGGTTGGATTACGGGTAGATTGAATGACAAATTACATTCAGAGAACGTCATAAGAACATCAAAATGGATGCCAATAGATCTTGTAATACAAATGTTATTATTATGTAAGGTGTCTGTATAAGTTTTGCTAACCAAACGACAACTAACAAACTTACGAACCCAACGGAAAACAAGGCATGTATTAAAAGTATGGACTTAACTAACGCTTAAACTTAAAGTAAGGATGTGATGTAGGGAAATACTACAGTAAACCAGAACTGATTGATTTATTTTGGTTTAGTTAAATGTAAGAGATACGTGTTGTTTTCTAACCACTTTGAATTTTAAATGGAAAATAATAGTGCAACGAGATGCCTTCGCGTGATTCATCATCCATATCACCTATACGTAATGATTGGCCTGTGTACATCGGGGGTCATTTCATGGCAACGCGGCACATGATTCTAATGACCTCATCTCGTGAACACACCTGATCTGCAGAATTCGGCGAGGGACCAGAGGAAATAATCATTTTTACCACCCTCCAGTTATATTTAATTTTCTGAGTAAAGCCGAGCGGATTATTAGTGGACGCACGAAAAGAGTTGATTAATTAATTATTACCGTAAGCGCAAATCACTCTTTTGAGAAGAAATCGTGTCTCTGGTTTCACAAAGACGGAGATTAGTAGTTGATACATATGAACTCCTTCAACCAACATCCATCCTAATGAAGCTAGGAGAAAATAGTGGAGAAGAAGGGCAGGGACTGCACAATAGCCGTGCCACAAGTCCCGGTCACTTGACATAGACATCAAATGTAGGAATAGCAAAGACAAACTGACGTGAAGCAATATCTTGTTTGACCGCTCCTTTCGCATGCACCTGGATGTTGAATGAAAAAAAGCATCTCTAATTTATAGAACTTATGAAAAAATCAGCTCGGACTTTAAGAAACCTCAAGGCGCCGCTATCATACTTTATCCATTTACCATGGAGAAGACATATCGGAAATGCTCCTACATCCTGGTAATTCTAAATAATCAACCCCAAGACTATATTAGAAGTTGTACGGTACGTGATTATTTAGAGACCAGTGGTAGGTACAGAAAACGGATTATTATTTGTATGGCATTTTGCAAGTCATGAAAGACCCAGTTGAGCTAATCAGAAAAATCCCATGAATGACAAATACTGAGTTAATTTTCAATTGCGACATTTTCAAATAACGTTAAGGGTTTAGTACTGAAATCCTCACTATGGTTGGATATAGTATAAAGTAGTATCGTCTGGGGAAGGATCATCCCATTAAAATGTTATGTCAGCGTGAGAACTTTGAAAAACGTTTTTAGACGTGGATGGAATCTCCGCTGAATTCTTTTGCTTGAGATTTGGGTCAAAGTTTTTGATGAGCACGCACAAATACAAAAGGAAGCTGGGAGAATAAGAAGATGATGATGATGACGTGATAAGGATGGAAGTACGCGGTCGGTTATCCTAAGAATTTTACCTGAAGAGTCCGTAGGTGAGTGAAGTGACCGCAAGGCCAGTTATACTGAGCGCAGATCCCACGGATGACAACACGGACAAGATATGAAGATGAACGGGTGGAATCAACGTCACAGAATTTGGCGAGTTAGGATTCCCAATTGGAATCGGGTCAAGGAGGGCGGAAAAAGCTGTTAAATGTGATGACTCACAACGAATAGAGTGAGTGAATGTCAAGGTTCTCATTCCCCTGGAGGACCACTTCTTCTCTATTTGGAAATCAATCAAAAAACCGTTGCAATCATGCATATTGTATTCTCTCAACAATTCCTTCATTTTTCTCTTCTATCTCATTCTTTTCAGTTTGACTGACTCTCTTCAAAGGACTCGGACTCATGGACAGACTTAGAGGAACTGACTGCAAGACGTCCATCTCTCTGCTCTTGTAACTGGCTGCATGTAACTACTAACTACTACCGAATGTGCGAAGAAATGCATCTGTCATCGTTTTTTTTTTGCCTTGCCTTCCTTTAAAAAGTCATAACTACATAATACTAAATCATAATTTACTGGTCTGATTCTGACTGACCACGTCCGTACGTGCTCCTCACTTACTACTGCTCCAACTTTGTTTTTTTCGTTAACTCATAACATATAAGATAAATCGTGGTGCGAGGAGATTCAAGATTAATAGGAATGATTTTAATGTGGGAAGTATCATTATCATTCATCAAAGTTGGTTTGAATTCCGGCGTTATATTTGAGCTAACCTTCAGTATCCCAGAAGACACACACCCATTTCTTGGCCTCTTCCACTTGTGTGGGTCTGTTGACCGGTAAGTTGTACACAATCGGCTCTGTCAAATTCTCAATCTGAACACCATCAAAATATAAACTTATGATTCTCCATTTTCCCGGAAACTCTTCATCTTCAGGAGTCGTGTCATTTTCCGATGGGCCACATTTGTCCGTAGAATTCGTACTCCAATCCCGGTCTTCCCCCCAATGAAAGAAAAGGTCATTGCTGTAAGCCATCATTTGGAGTCGAGCAGTTTCCATTGGTCTATTCTCATTTGTTCTGTTTCTAGCCATGGAAATAGCTTCTTCAGACAACTTGAGTGTCTCAAAACCATAAGATGAGACTGGAACTGTGAGGTCGGGGAACATAACCGACTCCACTTTCATGGTCGACGTCTCTAGTAATACTCTTTCTCCAGGACTAAGGAATACGAACTGTGCATATGTTTCTATGATCTGGAGAAGCTCATCTTTTATTGTAGCCATGATTGGATCTTCTGGGTGAGACGTAAAAATTTCATTCGTCTCCAAAATACTCCCAATGCTCTGAATCAGAGTACTCGCGCTCGCGTAGTCATCTAGAGAATACTGTAACAGTCGGTACAACTGAGGACGTGCTTGTTTCACATTGTGTGCCGTTATAGTTTGAGGAGGCAGAAAAATGTTCTGAATATTCTGTGTCGTAGTGAAGACCGTCTGTAAAATTATAGTTTATATGACAAATACAATTAAGAGAAACAAAGAATGATCGAAACAAGTGAGCCGAATTTAGAATGATTAGAATATCTGAACTCTAATAAAGTCCCGAATCCAAACGGCAAAAGCGATCTGGCAATAAATCCTGCCATGCGCTCAACATTACCTGCATCCAGGCCTGCAAATTAGTACCAGGCACTAATTTGTAGGTCGACCTGATATTCCCATGCCTGTACTAGTGTTGAGTTTCTATCACGTCAGGATTCACCACGTGGTCTATTGCAGTTGGGGTGCAAGTCACGAGCTGCCATATGGAATCGTGGCATAATGGTATCTTGTTCAAATCGGGAGATAAGTCATCCAGAGAAATTTATTTTTGCACACCAATGTACATTGCAAAAGTTAGATTCAAAAATTATGAAGCAGAGTTTAAAGAACATACCGACATGCAATTTACTTGTATTTTTTCGGTTGACCACCTCAACTATCCTGACCCTCCTGCTCGTCCAATATTTAGAAATGCTTTATGAGGAGTGAAAAGTGAAAGAGAGGATGTATGAAAGCAGGGTAGTCCGAGATCATTGCGCCATCATACAAATTCTTCGAACAGATTGCACAAGCAGGAGGGCCAGGATAGTAGCGTTGTTACGTAAAAGAAGCGCAGGTAAATCTTCATGCCAGTTTGTTGTATAACCCATCCTTATGAGTCTTTTTCCGACTATGAACAGAAAAATTTATTTTAACTCACCCTGAAAGTAATTTGGAAGTGCAAATTTCAAAATTACATTTTTGAATCCAGGAATTATAATTATTTGGAATTTATGTACCAAATCTTATGTTTGTAAATAGATTTTAGAACATAACTACAATATACATATATTAAAAAATTTTTGTCGCAACATCTCGCGCGAATCAAATCGCACAATCCTATGACTCGCGTAAGGACTTTTGATTGTGTGCTGCACTGGTCTTCTAAAATTTTAGAAAATATGTTTCCTACTCACCAAACTCCGACATCCATTTCCGGGGTCCACCACTGTCCATTTACCATAATATCCCTTCGCGCTGTCATATTCGAGGTGACAAATTCTTTGTGCTCCCTGCGGAGTTGATATCTTCGAGTCTTTTGGGGACGGGAAGATAAGTTCAGCCCCAGTTTCTTTTATTCCGTACGGACAATCCATCGTAACAGCAGTACCTTCCAATGATGCATTAATTGCAGGAAAGTTAAATTCTCCAAAGGGTCCAACTACTGTTTCTGGTTGGCATTGTATACCCAGGACTTCTGGATCAAGGAGTTCTGAAATAATCACATAATCTGATTAATAAATCCACTCAAATCATTTGTTAGTGTGACGCACTCTCGGCCAGGTTTGAAAGGGGAATCCCACACACGTCTCCCATAAAAAGTCTACTACTACGTATAAGGTTCATTAGGCTTTATTAGCAATTACTAGCCACGGACAAACTGAAACTACAGTATCGTTCAAACTGATTATCGAAGAAAGCTAACCCGAGTTCAATGTTCAACGTCAGAATAATAATAAGAGAATTTGAAAAGATAAAACGGGTATTCGAAGAAACCCAAGAGATTTCAAAAGCATATACACGTGCAGGTTGTCCGAATAAGACAATAGCCACAAACAAATTCCTAAAATTCCCAAAATTTCGATCATCAAACTGTTTTTACTGTTTTTGATTTCGTATAGTTCCTATAATCTGTGAGGTCAGAAATCTCCCTCGGATCTTAAATTTTAAAAAAATTCGAATTCGGTTTTTGACTTTTGGCCTCCGATTGTGGAGGCCAGAGGTTGACGTCCGGAGTTGGGAAGCCCAAGCCCAGACTTCTACCTTTCCAAACATGCTATCAAATTTAGGCTTTTGGGAATGAAAAAATAAGCTACTATTGGAAATTCTATTTGTAACGCATCCATTCAGTAATAACGCTTAACGGATTTCGGCCGAATTTTTTACTGTATATTTTATGCTTAGTCCTTTTACGATCTCATCGGCAAACTCTGCTCATTCATTATACCCATGTCTATGTGTTGCACACGTTCCCGTTTGGCACAAAGAATTAAATCTGTTATTGACTTAAGACTAGAGAGTAGCTTATGGAAGTAGATGAAGTTGGCAAATGCTAGTTGAGTTTATTGCTATTGCCATTGCCCATTACTATTACCCTCCACTCATACTCACGACTCGTATACGTGTGATTGTGATGGAAAAATGATTTTTGTGCAAATCTGAGGGCGTGCACTCCAAGTTATCTTTACACATTGTTAAGTTATATAGGTGATTGCCAACGTTAACATGAAAGGCGGTGAGAGGTCAAATGTTCAGGTTTTTTTGCAAATGCAAATCCTTTATTGCCGAGCACGGTACAGTAGTAGTTTCCGGATTTACCAGGCTCAATCCGACCAGTTGTGTCGTAGTAGCAATAATATTTTAGATTTATGAGGCCATTTTATTATTTCAAACCTTGTGAATTGGCATTGTCTTGATCATAAACACTTTCAATCCAAACCTGACATTCATGTGTGTGTGTGATTGAGTTTTGCATTTTTGATTTGATTTTCGAGACCTACCGAGTAATTTGCCAACCAAGTAGCTGCACGACATGACTTATTTGATGATTATCTCCAATCTGGGATAAATTATACCACTCATTTCATGTTCTCAATTCATGTTATTATTATTTTACTAGCAAATCGGCCCGTCCTTACGGACGGGTGTCTCTAGCAGCAGGATATGAATGTAAAATAACTTATGGGAGACACTGTGACTTGTTACGCAACATTGTTTCCTAGGTTGGTACGTAACACTACATGGTGACAAATAATTATTGGCACTTAGTTACGGCGTCTTAAATTCGCGCTCAGCGCAGCGCGTTTTGACTATAATTTCCACAGCTCATCGCGACCATAAAATTCAAAATATATCGCCGTTACGCACTATTGCTCAATTTTTAAATTTTTAAGCCCGAATAAAATTAGAGCTGAGTATATCTATGGGAAAACTCCGTGAGTCTACATAAATGAAGAAATATACAAAGATTCTTTCAACATAATTAAGGTACCTGATTGTTCCGCCTTATGATTTAGCCGTTGTCAATCCGTTTATTTTTTAAATTTCCAAATAATAATGATGATTTAAACCGTCAAAGGATTGTCTTTTTATCATGTTTTTTTGTATTTTCTTTTTTCCATTTAGAAACGGGTTCATCAGAGGATTTTGATTAGATTGGAATGGATTCGACTCCTCAACTCTTTATTGGAAAGTTTTTTTTGTACTTATTAGTTATTAGTGTGCACTCTACGAGACAATCATGAGTTGTTCATTTGCAGTTATTTTGTGGAGTGTGTGTTGTATAAAATATAGTGGTTGTAGTCCACACAGGATTCCACTTACATAACATGCACCACCATATCCGATTGCAATTTTTTACCTGTGCCGGCGACGTTAAGAAAGAAGCATCAATTCTTGGTCAAGACCAAGAAGCGCCAAGCGCTCCGTTAAAATCGTCATTACGATAATCGTCCTCCGTTAAAACAGATCATACAGGGCGGCGCATAACCAGTTACCCCGCCCCCCTTCCGCGCAACCGAGGGGAGCTGAGGGTAACGCGAGATTATGCAATTTGAGAGTCTAATAGGTCAACTAACGCGATAAAGCGTTTGAATATTTTCAGCACTCAGCGCCGCGAGCTATAATTTCAAAGCAATTATATTTTCTGGCAAGAACTAGCCCGAAATATTTTATTTCGACAAAACGAATTATTACTACGGATGACCATAATATTTATTGATTTAATTGATTTCTTGATATATTGTTGATGTCAAACACTCAATAGTGTCCAATCATGGCAAACATTACTTCACAGAATCAGCAGAAATTATGGGTATCCGATGTAAAATCATCTGTCGAAAGATTGTTTCGGGTAACTTTTGGGCGGCAACGCCTAAAATATGAAACAAAACGATCTCTTCTGTTCTCGAAAATTTAATTAGCCTTTACGAAGAAAGCAAAAGGTTATGGACCACCACGTACACTTGACTTATGTTGATGCTGTGAGGTATAGTTACAACCTTAGTCATTGTGAGCGATGTGAAGCAAATAAAAATCATGGCTCGGTTCAACCAAGGTGTAGATGCATGCAAATTTCTATAAGCTATGGGAAATATTGGTTACATCTGTGTTGCGGAAGTGAGCTAGACATTTTGCTATTAGTGAGCTTCAGGTGGTCATTTCAGAACACCCGAATCCAAAAAGGTACACTGGCAGTGCATGCCACCAACCAGCCAAGTGGGTCATATCCATGTCTCTCAATCACGGAATACACAATTTTGAAATATGTTAATTTGAACCATTTTAATTATAAAAAATGTTCGTATTAATTGAAATTTATTATAAGGTGTTTTCAAACATCATCGTATATTTTTTTGGTCTAATGAAGTCACCCCTAGGGAGGGTGCCATCTGTCCGAATGGTTCTATTAACCGTAGCAAAGGAACGATTGTTCCCGAAAATTGCCTAAATTTCTGTACTCGAACATTTCATTTAATTGCTAGTTATTTGAAAGCCTGTGTTTGTGTATATCTGTGACTGCGGAGGAATATCACGTTAATAAAGAAACAATTAAAGAAACAACCAAAACCGATATTGTCTGC
Organism: Protaphorura glebata; assembly: GCA_034694305.1. Classification (NCBI taxonomy): domain Eukaryota; kingdom Metazoa; phylum Arthropoda; class Collembola; order Poduromorpha; family Onychiuridae; genus Protaphorura; species Protaphorura glebata. Next base: position 7,989 of record JAQFYE010002234.1, on the reverse strand, counting down.
ATACTTCACCAAACTTCACTCCTCCCTTAACATTCGCTGACTAAAATTCTAGAACCACCATTAGTCTGAGTTAATGTTAATGACAATGGTAAACGGTAATCTTTTGGAAACAAAGTAGGTTATCTATTTGTGAATTATCATCTTGTTAGACGTCTATACTTGGTATGGTCGTAGTCGTCGGTTGTGGTCGAATAATTACGGTAAGGCAAGGTTTGAAGTGTGAAGGAATGATGTGTTGGGGTGACATGGTCAAATTTTAAATGAGAATGACGTAACTTAAGTAGTTAGTTAAGTTGTATACACCGAAAGTTATTAGTTGAACCAAACCCACCTGAAACTTGTCGTCTCAGTAGAATTCCTGTTGCTAATGTTGAAGTTGAAAGATCCTGTTGTCCCATCCCATAGTGGAGATTGAGGAAGAACAGAAAGATCATGTTGTGGACAGCAAAAAGCATTTTTCAAAAGCAAGAACCTCGTTCAATTTAAACCCACCTCACCACTGATGATAACTGACTTGAGTGGATTCCATGAATGTGAATGACTGAAATCACAGGTGAATAAGTTAAAAGAATCAATTAAATACGACGGACGGTCGACTGTCTACAGTACAACATTGTGTTTCTAAAACATTTTGAAGTCCCGGATGGTGATGCCAAGTTCAACGGTAAAATAACATGACACCTTACGATTGTACCTCCTTTTAAAAATAAATTATGAGATGATAAGGGATTCGCCGCGTACAGAATTATTTGATTGGAAAAGGAACGGGTTATCATTCATAAACTCCGACCTGAACAAACACAGGCTAATCCGCATTTCCTACTCATTCGTATTCGTGTGTTGTATGTATATCTTAATGTCCTCCGTGTGTGACATTGAACTCTCATTATGAGTCAAAATCAACTTCCACAAGCAAGGTAGAAAATAATAGGACAAGGTGTAATGAGATCGAAATTGCTCATAAATCTTGTCTTCAAGTCGTTCATAGTTCATGCATATATGCTTTATGTCTTATTATATTTTTTTTCGTGGGTTTAGAATCTCCTACATGAGTTTATTTGCAAGATAAACCAAAGTCGTTCCAGCTTCATTTTCATTCATTTCTAGCTGAGCCTTCAGTATTTCTACTCGTTGGCAGTAATGTCTAGTCAGGCTTTTTACCAACTAGAACACTACCTCCTTGAATCCTTGTGTAAATATTTAAACTGAGAAAGGCATTGATTGACGCTACTCAATATAAACAACCTTGCATCTTCGTAACAAGTCAAAGTCAAAAGATTCAGAGCAGATGTGCTGCTCCCCAAAAACTTGCTAATTTAGAACTTTTGCATTTACTCTATCCTTCCCGTGACTCCATAAACCTTGTGTTTTCCTTCCTTGTCGGACGTAACATGAAAGGAATGAATTATCAAACAAACATTGTACAGATTGTATGTATATTTATTTATTTATGGCATCAAAGCATGTACAAAATAATCAGACATATGAGGAAGACGATTCATGATTTGATAACAATCTATGCCTTAGAATGTGTAAAACACGACATAATACAATGCATCTTAACAATATATGATTCACGAAGATGGAAGGATGTACAGACTACTCAAAAATTCGGGGCAATGTTCCTAGCTCGACTTTGTTTGACCCATTTCGAGATTAAGATCGAGTTATGGTCAACCATTTATTATTCCAAGAAACTGCAAAGACTAATTTTGGTGTAAAGTGTGTAACCCATAATTATTACTAACTTTTCCAGACTTTCAGAGGGATTCTCTTAAAAAGGTCTTAGGATGAATCTCATATTGACCCGTTCTAACCACGATTCGTCAATTCTTTAGTACTATGGAAAACACCAACGGGCAAATAGAATTATTTTGGATTCTTCATTACGAGATAATATATAGATTTCATAGAAAGACGTTGTGGTATACTGCATGTATAAAACAAATGTGGTTATGGATCTAAATTTTATCTGCCGATAATTTGTATTTGTGACTGGGCTAGTTGAAAAATTATTTTTTGACATGAAAACTGGTTAGTATATAGTAATAACCAAGAAATTATTGGTTTTGGAAAGAGATCTTACAAAATGTAGTGAAATCCTTATGCAGTCAAAGATAAGTAATTACCCGCACTGATTTCCAGAGAGCATAAAATTACCTAATAATACTCTACATCAGCTTCTGAGAAACAATTAATGTACAAAACTTATTGACTATTTGACACGGATGAAACCAGTTTAAAAAATTCTACAGTTTATAGGTAATTGTGGATGCATATAGTAAATTGTCTAGAGTTGTATGGCATTTAACTAGACCCGACTGTATGCTAAAGCTTAAATATGTTAATATTTACAAATTAGAAAATTACGAAACATTATTAATACTTTTGACTAAGCAGCCTTCAGAATAATATTAAACAAAACATTTAGACAAGGAGTACAAGTATAGGGTTTTGGAGTGCTTACGTATCATATATGGTTAAAACTCGGAAAATTAAAAGAAAATTAGTAGAAAGAATAAAAATATGTTTGTGACGTAATATGGAAGTTCGTTAAAATTCGTTCTACAGGGCACATTCTCTAATTATTAAAATTCACAAGTATCAGGTTTATAAAATAACCAAGTATTACGCTCAGTCTCACTAGCACATCACAATAAACCAAATGCCTTCAAGTTACTAAAATTATACTTGGATTAAATAATTACAGTCATTTTCCAGTAAGAGTATGAAATGTAGCTCCATGTTGTCCTCTAATCAGCAGCCACCTTTTTAGAAAATGATGCCAGCGCAGAAATTTCTGTGGTATCCGCGTCCAATCGACTGAACTCAATTTCTTCCGCACCACTATTAGTATTGGCGTATGGATCTGTGAAAAGATAAAAGGTGACAACAATGGCCGAAATGGTCAGCTAAGAAATAATTTCATTAAGACTGGAATTTTTGTCGGATTCGCGCTTTCGACGCTGGGATTGACCTTATTGTATCTCAGGATTTTATGATTATTTCAAAAAATATGGTCTTAGGTCTTAAACGCATTCGGTGCATTTTTAAACTTTAATTTTGGGTTCCATTGAATTAGTTCAATGTTGACACGTTGTTAACTCGTTGATAATAGTTTAGTTTCACAACTAAATGCATTTGTTATTATCTTTTACCAAATTCGTTAGTGTTTAAACTTTTTTATCTCTTCCTATAAAGTACCAACGGAATGACGTGGGATTAATCAGGTCATTCCATGACGGCATCCAATCCCGTATTCCCGAGATTGGTCTTGCTGTCCGGGATTGGAAACTTTAACTCGGATTGGTCCGATTTTGTTGGAATTTGTAAATTCTTATTCCTGGTCATGCATTACATATTTCATTACTTGGAACAGATGAGAGAAAAGTTCTGGCTATCATTACCTCTGCCAGGAGTCCAACATTTATGAGATGGGGCGTACAAGCAAAGGAGCGCCATGATGTAAATATTCCACATTCCATACACGCCTGTATAAAAGGCAGACGTGAACTCAATCGGATATTCATCTCTCTCGTATTTCCATTTATCCTCTGTTACTTGACCCAAAATAAATCCGATCACGGTCATCGCTGCACATACCAGCGTCGTCAACATTAAAAATTTGAACCGGTAGATGATTCCTGGAATTTGACACAACATCGGTGTGATCGGTACCTTTCCTTCTCCAGCGAATATATATTTTGTAAGAACTTTGGCTATAACCGAACCAACCTTGATAATGAAGCCTACGTACGGCAGACATGGCAGGAAGAGCCGCACGTTTTGTGCTGATATTTCGAAAAACTCTCCAAATCATCCAGCACAAAAAGATGAAATAAAGAGACGCTGAAACTCCAGCCGCTATAATGAGCGCCAGCGCCAGTCTTGTTCCGACTGGTGTAGCCCACAGAGAATAGAATGGATTGGCTAAATGAGTCCCTCGCTCACAAAGGTCAAATAGAAACAATGAAGTGCAGCCAACCAGGACTGCACTCAAGTGTTTCCAATATGTTTTCAAAGTATGACGTTCTGGGCCAGTCTCCTAAAAATTAAAATGTACGGCATGAAATGTCTACTCAAATATTACAATTTAAATAGTTTATAACATATATGCAATCACCATGAGATGCTCCCCAGCAAATACTAGCCAGAAGGAAAGAAGTGCAGCATAGAAGATACCTTGCCGAATATCGCTAAGTAATAGCATGTACGGCATGTCAAAGAATAGAGTCAACCATTCAACTGGAACTGTAATTGTAAAATAATAATCATACATTTATTGCCGAAGAATCACAGAAAGTGTAATTTCTACAAACCGTTGAGGAGTTGCACAGCTAGGGCCAAACATAAAATCATGTTCTCCAGTAAAACCGGTGATCTGCCCTGAGCCTTTACTCTCCGCCAATACCAACTGAGCAGAGCTAATAGGGTCGGGGTAAAAAAGGTTTTCATCGTTAGCCAAACCTGTGTGAATCCACCATTCTGGTTGATTGTTACCATGTGTATTTCTTCTAATTTTCCAATGCCCTGTTTAAAAGAAAGGTAGCTATAAATTAATATATTTCTTATGTTGTTCCTTGTGGTTTGTGTAAAAAGGTTATGGAAATTGCGGGAAGTCAGATCATCCACAGTACTGTCTGTAATTCCAGCACCATTATGCAGAGGGCATTGTACATGTATGAAATTCCATAATATGGAATCCTTGCTCGCTAGAAACGTTCAAATCTTCACAAATACAACCTAGTACTCGGGAATATTGGAATTTTCGTTTAAAGTACCAAACTAATTAGTGAATGAACAAAAATGAAGAACAAACCTGGTTATATTTTTCGCCCTTGTCACTTAAACTATTTGGAAGACGAAGGTTGAGTAAGTAATAGTCATGGTGTAGAGATCCAAGTTCAAATAAAGGAATTAGACCACAGTGATAACTGTGTTCGTCTTCCTCGATTTCAATGGAACAATCCAATGTTCGTTCTTCAATAGACTCTGCATAGAACTTCCAATCGTCAACGTGGTCCAACTTGTTCTGGTATGCTAAACGTGCATCCAACTTAAGTTTTGTGCCAGGGACTGTAATAGCGTTTAAAACTCAATCAAAATTTGTAAGTAAATTACGTCTGTAATGGGGTATTGCATCGGAGAAAGCAGCATGCTTTCTCTACGTTTATTATGCGTACATTAACCTTTTTCGTGAATGCCAAATGTTTGTAATATTAACATGAACAATAATTGAGGCGTACGTTTTCATTTATTTTATTACGGGCAAGAATTTCAGTTTCCGCTGTTGTGAACATTCGGACGTTATAACCTTTATGGTATTTCTCAAAATGTAAGCAATTTCGCAGTCAGTCAACGTAAATATATCCCCCCTTCGATACTGCATGACTATTCATAGAAACCAACTTATACATACATTTTGGAATATTTACGTACCAACAGGATTGTTCTTCTCATAAACAATTTCAAACTGAAGAATGCCAATCAAATTCTGTTGCCATCTGGAGTAATCTAATTTGACATTCCCCTTCGGTAAAGGAATTTGAAAGGCGAATACGACATTGTCGGCGGACTTTGCATCCTCGTAACTCCGCAATTGGTGACACTCCCCAGCTCCACGCGGGTACAACCATCGCGTCCGATTTCCTCCAGCATCAAAGCATTTCGTGGCCAAAATGTCATTTGGACTTGAAGGAGGTGGAGCTGAAATATATTTTTTTGAAGTACTCAAAATTACCGTTCTGGTCATTTCTTAGTCTATTTTATTTACCTGCCTGGCGGTAAATGTTAGAAAGACTATTCAAGCAATGAAGGGATCGTAGTGTGTGCTAATTTATTATCTGTCTCCGTTACCACGCCATGCGGACCGATTTTAAGCTCGCTGGAAAGTATTTGATTTCGAAAAATTCTAACACTTGTCTAGTATCGTATTTATCGATTTAGAAAGACCACCAAAAATAGAACGCCTGGCTTTACAATCGATATCTTAAAAAATCGTTAAAAAAATAAGGGACTCGTTTTGTCTAAAAAAATTAATTCGGACAGGACCTGAAAACATGAAGACAATAGCTCCTTTCGCGTCTTTAATATTCGCGCTCGGCGCTAAGCGCTGCAGACATCCAAAAGCGCGCTGGATACTGTATAAGATTCTCTATAATATGCATATCTCAAGTTTTGTCCCACAGTAATGCCTTAATCAGATTACATCAGCTGCGTGGTTCGGGGTTTGGATTACAGACGTATCCTTAGCAAAACTTTTAAACTTTAAACGGACCGTACATATGAAATTTCAATTTTTACTAATAATAACTATTTATACCGCTGCACACGAATACAAGAATGAATGTGTACACGAATTTCGAATTTATTCCAATTTCACGATTTCAACGGGGTTTGAACACTATGATGCCTTCTTCAATGACAACTAACATGACAACACGAGAAAAAAAATACGTACGTTTCTTTATCATGATTAGAATTCTGAACTACTATATGGAGTGAACACATTTTAAATGTGTGTTATCGGGAATGTCTGGAATGTGCATCAGCAACTGTCATTCACAATCGGTCATATAAGGATTGAAATAATTTTAAAAACTAATTTTGAACTGACCAATGAGTCCTCCGATGAGGAAACAAGTTAGTTGACAAAGTAAAAGGATTCCAGTTAGGACAAATAGTTTTCGTCCACTAAGATTTTCTAGTACTGTGCCAGCCATCCTTAACCACTTGACTGGTTTGACCACTCCAAAGATTCTAGGATTTCTGCGGCTTGTCAAATATTTCGGGATCTGAGTTGAGTCACTTTTTTTATAGCTTGCAGGTAAATTCCCAAAGCCCTAACCCTTCTTTCATGGTTGCCAACTTTCTAACAAAGCGAAGGGTGGGTCCGGGTCCTGACCTTCCCCAGCAATCCACATCAAAGGCATTTTGCCGGCGGAAATAGTTAACTTCCTTAAACGGTTATAAGTTACACCTCATAAGTACATTCCTCATTTACCAAAATACAATTCTTGCAAATCACACGGAGGCTGAATCGTAATTTCTAGTGTAAATACTATTAGGAGAGAGCCCTTAACCCTGCTATGCAGGTTCCGAATTCACCTTATTTTGACAAATGCCCGAATGCGATGCATCACTGCACTATTACCACACTACACCCAAACCACCTTTGTTCCTAAAGAATAAATCCTAACTCGTCTGTAACTAAATTATTGAAGCCACGGCAAAAAATAATCAGTGTCGTGAACACCCAGTATTTGAAAATCTTAAGGTACAGCTTCGAGTAGAGATTTACCAAATAATTATTCGGTAATGTGTCAAATGGAGCCTAGTTTTAACATACCATGTTTTTTCTAGTCTTGAATTACATTATGAAAGTATTCTATTATTTATTTTTTGCACTTTATTTCACTGTATGCTGATGCAGCTATTAGTCTATAATTAAAGCTGGAACAGTGCAAAGAAAATAAATACTTGGTATTTAATAAATCAGTTACGGGTAGTGGCAAAATAATGCATTCACTATCGGCAGGTCCAGGTCCAGGCCCAGGCCCAGTTTTCGCCATTCCCAGATATCATTTGTACTAAAATAAATCCCCAAAAGGGAAATAAATATTTTGTTCCAGCTTTGAGCTTGACATTATAAGAAATAAAATAGTTGTAAACTAAGAGGAAGTCGTGCCGAAAGAAGTAGGGATGGGTGATGGGTGGCGAATTTTGTATGTTTGTTGTCGCTTCCTTACCAATTGGTTCCCTAAATTTCTATTACTCAATCTAATAAGTTACTTCGCTTCGTTACCAATATGTTTCAGAGGTATCGCTTTCAATCACATTTTAAAAGCATATTATTAAGTCGTGCGACGTAATATACGGAGTAAATGACTTATTGCGGATGCCCAGTCTGTCCGTCCGTCTGTCTGTGTGTCCGTTCCAATGAAAGATATAGGATTATCCCCTAAACGTGCTCCTTACCGTTCTTTATGC
>JAQFYE010002233.1:0-18876 GCA_034694305.1 Protaphorura glebata | reverse complement strand
ACCAATTTGATAGGCGTCAAAGGCCGATGGCGCGTGTGGCAAACGCCACATTGCCACAATGGCCAGTCCGGCCCTGCATGGGTGGAACCACACGATGACCCCAATTTACGTACATTCATCATATACTTTGTTTGTTCTTGTCTTTCTTACAAAATATGAACAATGGGCAATGTCGAAGTTACTCTCAGAAGTTTACTTTAGAAACAAATGCGAGTTGTTTGTACAAATTTTTCTTATAAAAAAATAATATAAGTTTTTTCAAAGTTATAACTTTAACATAAATTTGGTGACAGCGTGGATACTACATTTTTGCTCCAGTTTTAAAGCTTGTTTTGTTGTACTCCGTAGAGAGTTCTTTCAGGAAGCTCAGAAATCTTTTGTGTTACCAATGTAAGACAAACTGTGAGCAAACTGTATTTGTACGTGTGAATGCATTTGGAAAAGCACATAAATAAAGAATCGAATCCGACGCAATCCAATGCCCTCTAATTCTACCTTCCGGTTAAAATAAAGTTCAAGATGCGCATTTCTAATATAATATCATGGAGAATTCAACGCAATAATCCACGATCATAATGTGGTGCAAATTTTACCAATTAATTCTTTTTTAAATGAAACCACCCAAAAAGTGACGAATTGACGTGGCACCCAGACAGAATCAGAACACCTCTCGAATAAAGTAAACTGGGTCACACTCACCCTAAGAACTTCGCCTACCTCATAGGTAACATAACTTCTTCTATCGGGATATAGGTACGACTGAGCTAAATCCTGCATATTCGGATTCCTCATAAAATTCTAGTTGCACAATGCGTCCATAGAATACTAAATTCTGAAGAACTGAAAACTTCAATCGGCGCTACACAGATGAATGCATCTCTCACCTTTCACTCTTTTCCAGAGGTGCTCCGATCCTTTTCTATGTACATAGAGTTGCGAGATACAGTCAGCTCATTGGTATTTGTGGCAACGTAAATTCCTGTAAGTTAGCCATTCGTTGTTTTCTAAAGTATAGTAAACTGTGTTAGCCTGACTGACTGTAATAATTTTTGAATTATGTTTTTGCATTCAAGCTATCAAACTAGAACAGACTTTAACTAGATCTGTGAGATTTTAGTTCAAAACTATTAAGGTTCTCTTAAAATGAATTCTGAATTGCATTCCGGAACGAGTTATATACATTTTTTGATCTTTCGTGTAAAGGCGTATCGGTACATCGGATATATTTTCTTCAGGGTATAATGCACTTAGCACTAAAACCTTTCTGCCCAAATAGAATGGTTGGTTACCTTCTTTCTTCGAAATCTCACCACAAGAATCCAAATTGTAAGAGATCTTTCAGTCAGGAATCTAAATTCTAAGATCTCATCCGCACTCCACTCACTCAGAGTGAGTGGCCCTAATCTTATAGGCACGAGCACGATCTCCGCTCATGTTCCACCTAAATCTACAATCTCCAGAGTGCCTAATATGTTTGATCGCCTTTGCTTGTATCTCAAAAACTGGAGTAATGCGGGACTAATCGAATGCATTGTTAATTCCTGGTTCAGAGTATAGGGCCTTGACTTGAGAAACTGAATGTAAACGTATTTCATCACTGCTTTCGTCTATATTTTTTTATCAGATTTTTGTATTATTGGGGAAACGCGAAAATAATTTTTCTTAGACCGCAACGGATCCAACTTTGCCGACGATGGAGAGTAGAATCCCGGTTTACCGAACTTTCCCATACAACGAATAAATATGCGGATTGGCCATTCCCATGATTTAAAACGTACTTTCTATACACCGAACGCAGTCTTTCGTACTGTACTGGTATGATAAATGAGAGTTTTACTGATCAGGGTCGGACCTATAGATTTTTAGTACAACAGATGAGACACATTGGCGAACATACATATTTGGGACCACGTACAATGTGCGTCTCATACGTTATTCATTTGCTGAAGCATGAATGCATGCCGAACACGCGGCACGCGGGCTTTTATCGAAAGGAAGCAACCTGAATAAGATAAAATGTCTTAGGGCTAATTGGGATGCTCCATTTACGGAATACAAAATACTGATAAGACTGTACATGCGAGATTAGATTGGTTTCAGGTTTCGCGGCTGATAGTGGACGGAAATGTATCTTATTCGTGTTACCGGAGGCGAAGACGCGCAGGAGGAAACAATTTGTCGATAATTGGTCCTTTTCTATTCTTTTACTACGTGGATTTTCGGTTTTCCGGAGGTTTCGGCCCGGCCATTCCGGCTTTGTTGTTTGCTTATGAATATTCATTTCCTAAATGCATGTCTCATCTTGAAGTATCGACTTTTGTTTTCAACGTGGAACGAGCACCACGTTTAAGTGCTCTTCTGAGTCCCACGCTCAAACTGAGTGAAATTCATTAGAAATCCTGAGCTCGTTCACTTCAGAAACTCTGTTTCTTCATCGACACTTTCATTCCCAGCGTGCATGTTAGAACTCTTGGCCTCTTGGACCGATTTCAAGGAACACGATTCGGATGTAAATCTCGGGTTAAGGCTTAAACCTTCCGGGCTAGAAATTTCAAGTGCCCCAGTCTGGGATAATAATATTTCTATAGCAGATAACACACTGTTTCCAAAATATTGATCAACGGAGTCGGGCACCACACATCAGTGAGTGAGTGCCGGCCTTTTTTGTGAGGGTCTGCTCACGTCCGAATTCCATGTACTGCAGTCTCTGTACGTCTGGATACTTAGTCTACAAGTGCCGGATTTCATTATATCTTAATCTGTGATGCCTCTAGAGTGGTTTCTGTAGATTGGAGCCATCTCGCTGAAATTATTCATTTACTATTATACCCAAGAATTCGAAAAACTGATGAAGTACGATAACTTTATTTATACCCGCCCCCCCCCCCCCTCAAGCTGAATTTACAGAATTGCATACTCATCAGGTTCTGAACAAGGAATAAGACACTTATATTGCAGATACAGCTTTCATATTTTTGTCCGAGTTACGTGTAAAATTATTCTCAAGAATTTTGGGACGATCCGAAAGCAGGCTGCATCGACACTTGTACATGTTCCACACGACTTAGTTAGGACAATAGTGTTTATCACCGAGTATTAACTCCAAAATTAATGTTCAAACCGAATAATGACTGAGATCATGGATAGTGGATAAAAATTATTGCTGAAGCCAATTAGTCCGACAAATAATTGTGCGAATCTACTGCGCGCATACTTGGGTCAATGACATTCAGAAATCCAGTATATAATTTGTAATTATAATTAATTTCTTTAAAAATTAGTGTAATTAATTGTAATTTTGGTTAGTTATATTTTATTTTTTCTTCAATTATGCGTTTTAAATTCAAAATTCTGAACTTTACCTGATTATAATAAATACTAGCACGCATAAAAGCATAAGCCCGAAAGGGGAATTTATAATTATAACTGCACTTTCAATTCCAACTATGCAATTTTAATTGTACTTAATTACATTCCAATATTTCTCATGCAAATATAATTGAAAGCGATTGTTTTGAAATTCTTCTATAATTGGGATTACATTTAATTGCATTCATAAATTAGGGTGAAGATTATGACTGGTTACATTTTGACATTAATTGACCCAAGTCTGCTCGCCTGTATTTTTTAGATTTCAATTGTTCAGAAAGATTGTATGACACAAATGAGCGCTTGCGGAACGAGACTCTCATTAGATTAAAAATAAGTGCTTCTTTAAACATATATTGTATGTTTCTTCATTGCATCAAATAAAAACAGTTATACCCGGTGTGGGGTATTGGTGCAGAGAGCGAACAACAAACAACGTACCATAGTTAATTGCTTTAGTACTTCTCTGTGATGTGGGTTCCATTATTTCTCGAATAGAATATTATGGTTCAATCTAAATCAACCATCTCCCATATAGGTATGCCACTGGTGAAAACAATTTTCGGACATTTCGCTTTTGCTAAGAATGAATTTCCAACTGGCATCCTCGTAACAACCAAATATGAAACGCGCGGATTGAATGGGAAATACTTAACCTTAGACGCCATGTTGTAAGCAACTTGGTGTTCATTGGAGAAATCCATATCCCATTGTCATAATGGAGTACCAACCGATAAATAATAACTCGTTGGGGTGACTACTGGCATACCTGTAGAGGAGGGCGTAGTCAAGGTTCCTTGTTGCGGGTAGTAATTTGAAGATGTCTGTCTTGTCCCTCCTTTTTGGATCGGAAGACAATCAATGAGCGCTCCATGCAACGGTGAGGATTACTGAAATACACGCAAACAAGTTCTCTTGTTGGGAACTACTCTGGTACATTGTTCCTGTTGTTGTCACCCCCAGAAGACCATGAGGTCGATGTGGCCATAAATACCGTCACCTCATAAATATTTGAAACATTTCAGCAATATGCTATTATTTGTCGTATTATTTAGTATGTGTTGTCTTCCTTACACTACCACATTTTGTACACTTACGAGAAATAGGTGCCCTGGGACGACATTTCGGTGTCCCATATTTTCAATTTTCATTTCCTCGGATTGAAGCAGAAAACTTTTTCCTAGGGTTCTCTCTGGTACTCAAATATAGGATTTGTCTAATGGATGAACAGCTTAGAGTTTACCACTCTCAATTCACAAAACTTTTCCTCCTGTAATAAAAAGGATTTCTGTAATAACTAGATACCCTGACTGCGAACACTATTATGGAAGTGTACCCAAGGGTATTGTGGTTTGTTCGGCTTATTTATTCAACTCTATGTAAACTTCAATCTTTTCCTCCATTATTATCCCAAAGTACAGGACATGTGCAAAATTTTATTTAAGAGTGAAACCAAATGTTAAAAATAAAATACAATCGGCAATGTTTGTGTAAAAATCAGATGGACTCAAAAATCATCCACAGAAATGTCAATTCATGGCTTACGGTTAGCGAATTCAGGGATCAGATACCAATTTTACCTGCAAACAAAATCTTCAGTTTACATTAGAAAGTCACCTTCACATATTCTCTCCGATATTTGAGGAAAGCCATTTGCGGCTATTTGTAAGAAATACAACAGCCCCCATTAGTCTCCAAATGATGAAATAGATGAAAACCCTGAATATAAATAAAATAAAAAACGGACCGACAAAAAATCTGTTGTAATTGGAATATAATTCTGGTTTTGGCCACCCATGTAAATTTATTTTTACAATAGAAAATTTCTCTGACCCGATTGAATAGCTTTCTACGCCAAAAAAAATATTTCCCAATTTATTTCAACACCATGAGCAAATTTAAAAAATATTCTACCCCTACTGTTCGTCTCGTTAATTTTTACAACGGTAATCTCAAGAGAATATTCCGCGCATTTAAATGTCTTATGGTGATTGAAAGCTTTACTTGACATGTACGCCATGAGTTTCTGTATTCTGTACATTTGACCTTTCAAATGGTATTGATGATTTGTCAAAGAAAGCAGTGCCCGTCATTTTGTCTAGTTCTAGTCTAAGTTTCTAGCTTAAGAAGAGTGCTTAAAAATATATATCAGACTCAGAACCTATTTAGCAGAGCTCGGCGGTGCGGTGGTTGGAATTCCATAGGGACTTCCAACTCAGAGAGTTGAAAGAATGTATAGTTTCAGCAAGACACATGAATAATTTCGAACTCTCGTTTCTTCTTCCATAAAACGTAGAAAATTCTCACATTCTTTCATTAATTTTATGCCGCCGTGTGTACTAGTAATGACATTGACTCTCTTTACTAGCGAGTTCTGCTTCACTATTTATTGCTGCATTATTGCTCCGCAAAACCGCAAACTTGCCAGTCCCACGTCCATTAGTTAATTAGTTAATTTCTTTTATTCAGGTCAAAATTTTCTGAAAAAACTGTTCTCAATAGATAGCCATCACTCTACAGACTAACGAGACAGAGAACAGAAGTTGAGAAATGCATCTTGCAACCAATTTTTGTGAAGAATTCAATATTAAATCCCGTGTCGAAGTTCGACGACGCGCGTAAAACCAAGTCATAGTTTCGTTGTATGCAATCTGGGCGAAAATGAATTCTCACCAAACTTACCGACGACATCTTCCAATCTGCTTAACATTTCTTATTTCTGTTAGTGAAGACAATACTTCTAAAACTAGGTTAATTATTGATGTTGAACTTGAGTTTGCTTCTTTTGTGTACAAAAATACCCGATAATCGTCGAATAATCGGGACACATTGGTTAGGCAACTTTTTTATGCCTCTCATAAACAAGTAGACAACTCAAAGGAACCGCATTCCTTTTGAATGACCCTAATCAAACCCGTGATAAAACCAGAGAAGGCAATAAAACATTTGTTTCTTATCAGATCAACCCAAACTTGAACAATTCAGGAAATTTCAAACCACATCATCACAAATAGTTACAATTATACTTCAATATTCAACTTTTGTTATTGGATTTGCGTCACTGGAAAACAAAAACCATTTCCTTTAGTGAGGAATGCGAATGGTACGCGGTCTGAATTAAATGTTGATGGCTATCGTTAGTCCTGACCCAAATTTCACTTTTATTTTTATCCTCCGCACTTTCATCATCCGATCCTACCAGAGTTTTTATCTTTTCTGTCTTCCTTAGTTCTTTTATGGCTTCTAAAATTAAAAGTCTACTACCACCCTTAAACTTTTGCAATTACTCCGACCACACGTCTGTGTTTCACGGCCATGACCAACTAAATGTGCAATGCTGCAATTGCAATAACATTTATGTGAAGGTCGCATTAGTTAGAATGCGGAGAATAGTATTAGCAGTTGATTTTTTATGTATAAAAAACAATTCCACGCCGTAAAAACCGTAAGGTGAGTAGGACTGTCCGCAAGGTAAACATCTGATGAAACCGTTACTCTGTATCCGATGTCTTATCCATCAAGTTCGGCGCATTATTTTTGTTTAAATACACACTTTAAATTTGTCCAGAATGTAGGACGGTTATACCAAAGGTAGATGTCATGTCGGTAAAATAATAAAAACGAGTTTGAGAATCTCTTATGGAAAATAAAAATAACTCAGCAAAGTTACAAGAGATATTTTATTTAGTAATCTCCGTTTCGACCTTCGTATGCCCAGCTGCCCTTTCGTGAAATAAAGCTAAATAGTTTAGAAGTTCAGTAGATCTGATATTTTATAGATAGATACTTTACAAAATGTATTTTTCATTTTTGTCTGAGAATGTTGGTTCAGAAGTTAGTTGTTTTAAGAATGGTACAGACACAACTTGGCACGGCCAAATTGGGGGCCAAATTGAGGCTATTTCGTGTGCGTGCATCATTCATCTAAATTTGTGTATTTAATAATTAATTTGTGATTGATTTGCAGGACCATATGAACTGTGCAAACATTGGGCTGTGCATAATGATTGCTGGGGTCGTCATTATGATTATATCTGGATTTATCTGCTATTTGATTGGATTCGGGGAACCGGGCGTTATCATTGGAGTAGGCGGAGCTGGTTTCGTCCTGATTGGCCTTATTGTTCTCAGCTTCGGTAAATTTTATTAATTTTTAATCGTACAGAGTTGGTCAAAATTGGTCAACACTGCTTAGAAAGATTTCCTTACCTAATCTGTGTAATAATTGTTTCAAGGTAACTCGTGGTATGCGAGTAGAGAAAAAGCAAAAAGGATGCCACCTCCTGGATTTGACGTCGAAGGTGGAAGGGCACGTTCAGTGAAGAGTAAGAAATAATACAAGTTTATCAAAATAAATAACATCAATTCAGTAATTTAATAAGAATACCGAATACCCGACCATTTACAATACCGCCGCTAGAGCAAATCGATAATCTGCGTAACAAGCCGAATTAAAGGAATAACGGAATTAGAAACTATGGAAAGATTTGTTTGGACATGTACATGATATTACTTGGGGATTGAAGCAATAAAGCGAGTTAGCATAAAATTATGGCCATAATAACCTTTAGCATAAAAAGAGGGTTGGAAGACCTTACCCATTTTGTATTCAACTGCAATTTCTCAACGCAATGTGATTAATTTTACCATATTATACACCCACCCAGCCCGCCCTAGATTTTTGTTTGAAAATGTGCAATTGGGTCCCGATAAATATCGCCTTAGTATTCATGAGCATTCCACTATAATATCATTTCTTGAAATGTCATACCGCAATTAAGTCTCAGGAATTATATTCCGAAGCCAAATAGAAATTATACCCGCTAAACACTTTAAAATATGACCTCTTTAAAAAATTCAAACAGGATTTCCTCAGGAACCCCAGACCAACCGAAGTGGCTTAAATGCAGTTAGTGGGCCTACTTCTGGTGTGGAATTTAGAGGAATAATTCCAGAATAATTGTGCGTGCTTCTTTGGTGGATGGACTGCGGCTGCTCAGATTGACGACTCGATTGAATAAATGGAATCAAAAACGGTATGACTTCTGAATGAATGATCTCCTGCATTTTCAAACGACGAGCAACGTCGTTCGTCGTTCACCCAAAAGCTTCCGAAAATGAATCATGAATGAAATATGTGCATAAAGTTAGAATTATTTATTTGTATATATTTCTATTCAAAGAATATTTAAAATGTAAATTAGTTTGGATGGACGCTGGAAGAAATATTCGGAAATCTAATGTTAAGAGCTTCATAGGCCTCGCCTAAAATGAAGCAAACTAATTTTAAGGACGAATCGATCGTAAAATTAACGGGTTTTCATCGAAACATCTATGTTCCTTTATTTCACTGCTGCCGCTACAGTTTTGTTCGTCATTCTCAAGTAATTTTTAAGGCTTAAATCATTCAAGAAATATTGAAATCAGAAGAAATAGAATGTAACACTATGTGCTAAGAAAACATTTTTATCGAAGACAAGTGAATCGAGTAGGCCGAAGAAAACGGAAATCATCAAAATTCTTGCAAATTGTAAGTTGTAAATTTTTTGAAGAGGTATATTTTGGTGGCACAGCCACGGTTAGCTATAAAGTTCATTAGGTCATTCAATTATTCAATGTCAATCCGTTGCGTTGATCTGAAGCTAATAATGTAATTTATGGTTAAATCGGCCAAACATGATTTATTGATTTCACTTTATTTTTTTCCTTCATGAAATTATCTACGACATGAATTAAGGAAATTAGTATTCCTACATTACATGGTGGTACAAAGCATTTCGACATCACTCTGCTCCGCCCTCTGTAGCACGACGTGGGGTATTATGAGAAAATTGAGATACACATTTCACGGGTAATCTACCGTAAATGACCTAATGAACTGCTGGTGCTGAATACAGCACGGGGCTCAAAGCTCCAGCTTTCCAGATGTAACGTGATGTAGTAGAAAGTGGTGAAAGTATTTGACCTCTGAGCTCGCCTGAATGAATGGAATGCGGGTCATTAGGTCATTTACGGTTAAATACACGGACTTAACATACCATATTACGGTATGTTAAGTTCAATGAGCTCTCCAATATTTTAATCGTGTGAATGCTGTGGCGCATAATGTAAACTGATAACTCAGGAGACGTTTTTCGCTCAAATCTGCGCCTCGAATGTGATTCTCCACAAAAGTCACTACAAAATGCATATCTTACGTTCTTCATACAATGTTCGGATGCAGGGAGTGTCAAAAAGTTATGGATCCCATTATAATTTATCATTACATTACATTGCATTGTACTACGTACGGTAAGGCAGACGTTGATTCATACAATTTCTTTTAAACAAATCCCATCCACAAAAACTGCTTATTAAATTTAAGTGTGTCCGCCATTCCGCCCGCTACCTAATCTTGTAATTTGCTAAGGGAATTAACTAATTATGATACGAATGGCTTAAATGCAACGGCAACGCCATGCCACTACGTAATGTTGTAAAATGAACGAGCGAATTAATGAATGTGTTTTGAGGAGTATTTTACGTGAATGAAATGAAAATATTATCGATATCACTCCAACCAAAATGGAATGACTCTGCTCTGTCGTATTTTGTGGTCTTGGTGGGATTTGGTTGAATTTTTTTTAAGAAATGTAAATATCCACTTCTACTTGCCTCCGTTCAGTTTTTACAAGAGTTGTTCCCCGATTATGTCTGGATAACTGTATTTTAATACGTTCGCTCACTACGGCACTAACAGCACTGCGATGTTTTTCCAGTTTGTACGGAATCACAAAAATGTCATGTAAATACTTGTCCCTGAACTTTCGCTAACGAGCAATTATGGTATTCGTGCTAAGATGCTGACAAACTCCGTATACATGAGGCCACCATCATATTTTGAATGCCAGCCAAATCCCACAGAGAACCAAAAATTTCAGAAGAAAACAGTCGTATTCATTACAAAAAAATTGTACCTACTTCTACACACACTGATTTCCAGACTTCGGTCAATGTTTCCATACAACATCAACTTCTTTGATTGTCTTCACGTATGCATAAAAAGAAGTACGTCTCTATATCAAACATTATACGAATATCCTACCCTGTCTACGTATTACGTAAATTAATTATTACAAATTAGGTTAGGATTAATGTGTACCATAAGTATTTTTACCTTATCCAAGTTTTGTACAAATCTGCTGTCTTTCAAATCGGCTTAATTGAACCTGCGGTACCTGCATGAAATTTTCGTTTAATACTTTAAAATTATTCCAGCAAATCCTGCTCCGCTAAAACTAATATGCCATTACTGCCATGCGCCGTATGTATACATAAATGTTCCATTGTAAATTAACAGTTCTTAAATATAGCATTATATAAACCACGCAGTTAATTATTTTTGTTTGTTCCATTGTCGTTAATCGTATCTAAAGAGGTCGTTTGTGCACATCTCGTTCACAGGGCGGTTTTAGAAACCGATGCCCAGAAATTGATATTCTTTCGAATTTCCAACACCGGTCAACACTTATCACCGAATTCGGTGTCCTGTGGACGAACTTCCACCTGCAAGTGGTGAAGATAATCCAATTGCCAACTTTTTGTAAGAAATTATCGGTATGAGCTCTCTAGATATGACAAGAACACACAACAAGCAGCATATATTCTTAAAAATATGTTGTTCCACTTTGCCTAGTGCAAGTATACTCTAGCGATTAGTCTTCACCTGATTCGAACTCAACTTAATCCTGCAGGAACCCTCTCGCACGCGCGCAGTGCGCGCGTGTGCAATGCTTAAACGTGAATGAATGCGTCCACTATTTTATTGAAAAAGATATTCGCGAGCGCGATATCTATTATATAACAGTATAGCAAAAAAAATTAAGAGATGAAGTGGAGTTTTTATAAATACAAAAATAATGTTTATCTTGGATTTAGAGATTTATTTGAACAGTTAAAATTCAGTTGCCTGCGATGTGACATAATGCGGTTGAGGTGTGGGTGGAGTGTGCAAAACCAAATATATTATATACACAAAATATATTAAAATCGTTAATTATAATTACACATAAGAAATATATATCATTATTCCCGAGATGACGTGCGAGAAAATGATCGAATACCCATATATTAAGTTAAATTGTTCTTCAAAAATATTTTAAAACAATGCAATGTATATTCCCATTCTCACAAACAAAACACACCAATTATATATCTGTAAGCATTTAACTACTTTTGCAAAAACATACGTATGTATATGTACATGAAATTAGTTACTTTATAAGAATCTCATTGCGAGCTTTGTATGTTTAAAAAAGAAAATAAAAATGCTTTCGTGAATTATGAATTCATTATTAAACTTTTCGAAATATTATTTTCGATTGGTAATCGACGTAGGATAGGACTGAGCATCCACATATTTCTTGTTTCAGAATTATTACTGCAGTGTCATTTAAAATGGCTACAAGGTGGGTGGACAATATTTCTCCAGATTTCAAAGGTCTACAATTGGGCAATTTGGGCCAAGTAAATGTACCGCAGTATGAATATACTTCCTACTCCCTTAAAACTTCAGTGCAAGAAATAGTCTTTATAGCATTAAGTATTGAACTCCCGACATGGCAAGGAATTTGTTACTGGTTGTACTTTTAGTTACAAAAATATTTTATTAACCCTAAGTCTGAATTTAAAAATGCCTGGTTGACAACAAGTTATTCTACAAATGTCAAGTCTACTGCTCTTTGAATAAACGCCAGAATGTCAGTCAACTCTTCAATCTGAAATATCCAAACAAAAACATCAGAAATCACTAGGTATCTAATTTTAGTACTTTCCGCCTCCACCGTTTGAAAAGTTATACGTATCGATTAAAACACTTGCTTCAATAATTAAATAGATTGCCAGTCTGACCTGTTTTGCTGTAAGTTTTCCATTTCCAATTATACGTCCATTGTCTGCATCTTTTATCACTCGGATGAGAAGAGGATTAGTCTAATAATTAAAATTAAAATGTCAAAGCGAAATTAAACTCTCCATCGCTTATCCCTAACATAATAATATCATTTCTTTAAAAATTCGGTTGCACATTTGCGCCTCGGACCTGTCTCAGATTTCCTCCGATGACATGTTGAAGCTCAGCGACGAATTTGAACGAGTGGCTAGGGTCAATTTGGTCAGCACGATCAGTCGTCACAAGAAGAGTTGATGGATATTGCGTGACGTTGCCTCCAGGCATCCGTACATTATGAAGAGGTGAGTATGTAAGTAGATCTTTTAAATCAATTTCCTTATCAGTTTCAGCATTCCCATACTCCGGAGTCCCTGTTGCGCCGTTTCTCATTTTGTGGAATCGCAGCAAATCCATAGTCCTAGAAGTGAATCATTCAGATGATATAAATGCGGACATTGCTAAAAATCATGGAGAATCAATAGAGATTTTTATGACGGCTTCAGATTGTAAAGGATTAGAAGAGAGTGGAGGTCGTGAAAACACCATTTCTTTCAAGCGGTTCTGTGAGAACCATTATTGAATATCCCTACTTAAATATTTAGTTGGATTTACCCATCCTGTATTATTGCCGCACCAAAAAGTTCAGAGCGTTGATTAATGGAAGCTGCAACGAGTAATCCCCCAAGCGAATTCCCTCTAATTGTCAGTTTAGATGGTGATGTGTAACTATTGATCACTAGAAATTTAGCTACCGATTGGAAATCGGCCAATACGTTCCGTTTATTGAGTATTCGTTCGGCATTGTACCACTTCTCTCCCAGCTGACTGTAAAATAATTTCGATTTAGATTAGCCACAAAACCGGATCCGAATTGGAATCGGCCGAAAGGAACAGCTTACTTGCAATCGAAATTACTCATGAATGCATAGACACCGTTGAAATGCGTCATGAATATTAAATTTTCCGGCTCAAAGTCCTTACTAAATCCTCCATTGGCGTAAAGTAGGGCCGGGGTGTTTTCGTTAGGCTGGAAGTTCTGAAAAAATATTATCAAATTTTTGTCAGATAGCATTATTTAATAAAAATTGTTCACTCTGAGTACAGACAATTTCGTACTACCTTTTTGTGAACTATAAGAAACGGGATTCGTGTTCCATCCTTGCCTTTGAAAGACTTATGTTCTACTAAAAAGTCCGAAGCATTGAATCCCGAAATGAGAGACTCCTTGTAGAGCTATTAATTTGAAATGGATTTAATTTAATCGTACAAGTAAGAATATATACTACGTATGAAACTCACCACTGGTTTGAGAATCTGCTCCTCGTTAAAGTCAACGTGAAAATTTTTGCAAGGGCTCAGAATGAAGCTAAGTCTGTAAAAGAATTCGGTATCCCTCTTTGACCCGGCGTAGTGTCGAACTAGACCATCTTCAACCGGAAAAGTAGTGATAATTTTTCCACTAATTTTCAGAATTTGTAAACGACTTCTGCCGTCTGTTAGGTAACTCACAACGAGTTTGTTTCTGGAAGGCAAATTACAATTTTATATGCAGTCGAACAATATATTATTTGCGATACAATTCCAGACGCAAGTTACGGACAATCAATATTAATAACAAACCTGTCGACAGCTACCGCCCAATCCAAAATATGGTGTGGATCTTCCTCTAGAAAATCGTAGTCCCAAGCCTTCTCGGCAGGATTGTAAAAATTTATTCCAACCAGTCTATAGTTTGGAGCATTCCGATTTGTCCGAAAAATGAACAACGGTCCTTCGTTGGTCACATACTAGATAATGATATAAAACCAGAAAAGGAATTTCAAAGATATCGACACCTTTACGCAAAAACTGCTGTACCAGATGACGGATTTATTCAGTACTTACGTAGTACTCCGCGTCAAAATTCGTGACGACAGAATACAGGACTGGTATTGATGGGTATCCATATATTATAAAATTGGTCAAAGTAACGAAGTGAATCTGAACTGGCCCCGTTGAATATTCCTTAATATAAACAATTAAGTACTTCCCATCGTCGGAGACTTCACAATCGCTGAAAGAATACAACCACATTAAATGGGATTTCTGGCAAACTACTTGAATTTGCACTTATAAACGTTCCTTTCTCTCACATGAACCAATGTGGATCGTTTGAAAACTCTACAATGAGGATGTCGGTGCTCTGCCGTGTTCCCAGAATATGGTAATAAATTTTTTGATGCCCATCAACACTGTCCTCTTTGACTCCATCTATTCTTTCTAGGTTTGGGTACCTCTGAAATTTGAAGCAGTACACTTAAAACGAGAAACATAAACAACTGCTGGGCAATTATTGTCGGATATTTCGCCAATTAAGAGCTTTTCCTCCTCTTTTGCAGCGCAACTAGGGGGAATCAGACCAAACCTGAGATATGAGTTTTGTAGAGAATTTTATAGAGGATACAGGATCCAGTGAATATTGAAGGCAAAAAAGAGCGGTCTGTGTCTTCTTTTGGCTCAGAAGTCACCCGATATAAATTTTGGTCTACAGAACGAATTTTCACTTCGGAGTCCCATAATTTTTGCTGGTCATTTGAGATATTGTTTGTAAAAATTGCAGTCCGTCGATTTTAAAAATTAGATTTTGACTTTGGAAACAAAATCGACAGTCTCCAAATGTTGCAAATAAATTCTCAAAAGAAGAATTTGAAAATCTGATGTGAGAATTCGACTTGTTGAAATAACTTATTTTGGGTGACTATTGTACTCAAAACATGAAACAAGCAAGTCTTTTAGCTTTCAAAATGCGTGTGAATGGGAAGTGCGGATTCGAATTCAATTGCATGCATTAACTGGTATTATACAAGTATTCGCTTTAGGATAGGAAAAATTGTACCGTGTAGAAAATTCCTTTGTTGTCATGAGTCCAACTGATTTTGGTAAATTTGGTATTAGTTAGCACCTCTGGTAATTCTGTGCCGTTTGACACGTACATAAAATGAACGGTGGACCAATCAGATCCTCTTCGGGAGAGTATGTAAGCTATGATCTCGCCGTTTTCAGACGGAAAGAAATCAGCGATAGCAGATGATCCCCCTGGGTCCACTAAAATGTTTTGTTCCCCGTCGAGGGTCTCATGGACGTACAATACTCTACAGTTTTATGACAATTTATTCGAAAACTTTGAAAAATATGATTATGTTATGATAAGTACAATTATTATTATAATACTTCTGATTTTGATCGCGAGAGCTCTCCAGTGTGAAGTAGTACTTGCCCTTTTTCTTCGGTGGATCATATACTGGATATTTTAATAAACCGTTCAGAGACTTTCGAATCTTGTCACGGACGCCGTTCCGGGTCAAATATGGTAACGTAATTGCATTTTGTGCTTTGACAAAAACTTGTACTTCCAGTGAATCAATATTCTCAAGCGAACTGTATGGATCGTACACCTGACAAAATTTTCAAAATTTTGAACGAAATCATAATTCCTCGCGGATCGCTCGAGTAGAGCTGTTCTTAAAAAAAAGGAGTTTGACAAGTAGTAAACTTGGGCCCAATTCTGGTAAGGTCCGTTGAGATTCAAGGTACAAAAGAAGTCCGGACATTCAAAATATAAAAACCGTTAGAATCTGATATCCAACATTTACTAGTTTACCTGAACACCATGAAGCATTTCCACTGAGCTTTCATTTCTTCGAACTTTTGGGTACACCAGCGGCGGTGGTGGAAAATTTCTAGTCACAAAAATGCAAATTACAGCAATTTCTCTAAGAATTTTAATAGACAAATAAGAATTTTGAACTTAACATTTATAAAAATTAAATTCTATTTTTGCTATTAAAAAAAATGTCTTACCTGAACAGAAGGGCTGCGAACAAGAAATAAAGTTTCATGATTTAGCCGATTAATCACAATATTCTTATGCTATAATTAATTACTTTTACGATTAGTTCAATTATCAACATTATTGTTTTTTGTACAATATAATCGTCTCGCTGTTACCACTTCATTATCGGCAAAAAAAAATGTTGAGAACGCCTAATCCTGACATTCCTGACCTAATAACTACAATTAACTAACACTTGTACATTTTCTTCCTAAGTTTTTCTGTTCATTTTCACTACAAAAAATTAGTTTAGAGATATACAACCACACCTTAACGTCTTACGTCGCGTCGGCAATAATTCATTCTAACGTACAACAATCCATTAATTTTGTATTTGTTGTCTGGACTGGAGTAGCAGAAATTTTGAGCTTAATTGGACCACTTGTCAAGCGTGAAGCCTGTCTGCCATGTCATATGCCAACAACGCCAAGCCACATGCCATTCTGTGTATACTCAAACTGACAATATTCCAGTCGGATGGGAATTGAAGAATTACAATGAAACAAAAACGCGTTAGTAAGTGTAATAAAAAATAAATACATGAGAACTTCCATAAAACAACTCTTTAAAAACATTTTATCCGTAATTATGATGTAAACCTTGTCCTTAGGATCCATAACACACTGGATTGAATAATCAACGCAAGCAAAAAAAAATATTCTCATTAGCGACGCACCGATCTGACGGCATCGATATTTGTTAGTAACGGTGGGGTCACAAACTTTCCATCTAGCTTATCAACACTTGTAGTAAAAAATGTAAATATAAAGTGAGGAATGCAAAGGATGAAATCCTGTTTTAGTAGTGTAGTTGTACTAATAATGTCTGCCTGAGGGATGGAACCCCACCGCGTCAAGGTAGTGCAGGTAAACATGTGAATGTGATTAGTTTACACTGACCGTAAGCCACAGACAAGTTTATTTCTCTAAGAAAAATATCTGCTAGCTTACCAACTATTGGCTTAGGGAAGGCAACCCTATAAGTACGGAAAAGGATAAACCCAAATCATATCGTAGCCCGATCTAACCCCATGATGGTGAAACGTCAAAAGCAACCTGCACTGCCATGCTTAGCTTAATAACATAATACGATTAGTATCTCCACACAACAATGCAATCTGATAGTGGATAAGGAAAAATTAACATTAATACGATGTTTGTAAGCGACCAGGCCCGGCTCGAGGGTTAAAAGTAAGGGAATAATATTTTCCACATTTGTGTAAGCAAGTCTGGCGTGTGGAGGCGGTATGACTATGACGGCATCGATATTTTGGAAAGAGTTAATGAGATTATGACCGGGACTATAAATTTTATCATCAGTTGAAGAAGTGCAATTTGTGTCAAGAGGATGAAATTTGAGATGAACATATTCTTTCTGTAATTTATTTCCCTTTAAGTTACTTGTGTGACCGTAAGACATGGAATATTTTATCGAAATGGCAAGGAAGCAAATAAATTACTACGATGGTCGTTCAAATAGACTCGTACGCTCTTCATTACAACCTACGAAAGGGTACTCAATAAGCATTCGTATGATATAAAAATTAATATATTATTTGACATTCACCGTAAGCTAGAATATGGCAAACATTGTTGCGTATTTCTCGTAGCGACAAGGTCACTTTCTATTTGGTCTAGAGAAAGTACGCCTGGCAGTAGGGAAAAACTGTGTGGAGAGAAAATTAAATTCTCTTAAGATTGAATTGACTATTCTTTCGAACATCCACACGATTGAATGGCGAACGGAAGGAAATTAGCTAACAAATCGAACTTTAGGTTTAGCATTCAGTTCATTCAGAATTGTGTATATCAAAATGAGTTAACCTTGAAACAGTAATTTAAACTCTGTTCGGAGTGTTTCTTCAAATCTGGCATTGTTCTTGGGTTAGTCATTTGTTAATTTACTCCTTTTATTATTATTGTGGTGCCGGTTAGAAAAGCATTCGCACGCACCTCACAATACAATCTCGACAATATCACAGAAGAAAAGCGAGTTCCGTGGCATTTTTCTTCTCGTATTCGAATTTGTACCTCATCTTCGTAGACTGTACAAAGCGTTCTATTCGAAGTTGTACATCAACTTCGTGGACTGTACAAAGTGTTTATCAATACTTCAAAATAAAACGTTGTGAACTTGACAAGGACTGACCAAAGATTGATCCACACCTACATTCTATCACATTGACTCAACGGATACGAAATTGCTATCTTATCCTCGAATCTGTTTTGTCAAGGATTAGCCTTCATTGCTAATTGTTGATAAGATTTCAGTCTCCTCCACTTCCTTTGGAATAAATTCCTTTGACTAGACTTGAGACAATTCGTAAAGTAAAATGTGTCTTCAACACATGTTTGTTAAATTGGCCTGGATATTCCTATTCCTTTATTGGAATTTTAATGGAATAATTTGGGTCAGGAAATAGGTCTTGTTATTTTGGCTTGAATAAATATATACATCCATTTATTTGACATTCACCCGAAGGTCTGGTCAACATTTGATGTTCCTTTTCAAATGATAGAGATCGGTATGTATTGAGCCGAATTAGAATAACTCAGAGTGAATGCCTTCGATCATCAGCCGAACTGTACATACCAGGCTTTCCCTATCCCAAGGAATTCTCTTACATCTTCTCGCAACAACTTTTACTCTCATTCGCGGCAGACATCATTTGATCATTTGACTTATATTATGCAAATGCCCGTTGGAA
>JAQFYE010002232.1:0-18877 GCA_034694305.1 Protaphorura glebata | reverse complement strand
CATTTGGGTGACCCAAGTTACCCAAAAAGTTGGGTCCGCTTGCTAAACGCAGGGGGCAGGTCACGAGTGTACCTTGTAAGCTCCTTTAGGAAGTTTTCTGAGATAGGCCATAAAAATAGTACTTCATTTGTACACGCGAGTTTTAACTATTTTCATGTCAGGGGATCCCAAATGATGTGAAACAGTGAATGACGGCTATAGAGGTCCGACCCGCATGTCGTGAGCTGCCCTTGTCGACTTTTCCTTATACGCCAAGTCTAATTCGAGTCGCATTTTAAACTCTGTTGTTGCATTGCATACCATATTATGTGATTGACCGTTTAACTGCCGGGGCTTCAATAAACGCCCATAAATGCTCGTGTCACGTGATAAGTTGTTCCATGCTCAAATAAACGCTTGGTCAGGAAAGTACAAATTTTAATTAAACGCCCGGGCGTCTAACGGTATTCAAAATGCTTTTTTTGCTACTCTCACAATTAAAAAGATTCGTAGTACACGATATCATGAACATTTTTGAAAAACTTTCCTCCAAATAGATTTCCCAGGCGTTTTACAACCCTGGCCAAGACTAATGTTCAAAGATGGAGCGAATGGAATCGTTCGTCATCCAAATACTTCCACTTCAAAATCCAAATAAAACGAAATAAAATTATAGTTTTTTTCAAATGAAATCAAGAGGAATGATTAGTTCATGATCCAATTACCATTGAATAAATTAGTTGATTTAGATATATTTAATTTTCACCGTAACCAGAATCTCGACAGGTTTTATAATTTACGATGAGGTGAAATGTAAAAGGATTACAAGTCGATTCATTCTTCCCCAGAATTATGTATGATTCAGAAGTTCCATAACTTACAAGTGTGTCGGATTAATCTGTTGCATTAAGTGGATTACAAATTTTTAAAAATTTGGTTTCGTCTGCCTTGCTTTTTATTCAGTGCGCGTTGTACGTCATTAACAACAGCCCATATAGTAAGTCCACTGATTCATCAACCGCGCGGTCTTGCTAATCCCGGCAATAAAAATATAATAATAAATTATTTGTAGCATAAAATTATAAATAGACTTTGTATAAATGATACGATTTCGGTATAAAACAAGATGAGACTCCGGGAGCAATTATTCTCATTCAGTTTAACCACTTTCAATATTTCATAATATTTGACTAATATCAAAGAAATATTTCAAGATGCCCAAGACCTTAATCACGTTTAGTTTTTTCCTGATCCTATCCGTGTTTGATGCTGCTGAATACAACAGTGGTTCGCATTCACCCATCCAATTACGTGGACCTGTTGAAGGATTCATCGATTGTGGTATTTGAATTCTTTTATAAAAGAAAAACTAAAATCACTGAATTCTGTCGAACCTATATATTCGGAACTTCTTACAATCTTACAGGTTCAGCCGGAAGGATCAATGAAGTCCGTGTTACCAATTGCACTCAAGTGCCGTGCGAGCAACTCCCTGGGAATGCCTACTTGGTTGAAATAGAGTTTTATCCAAGTAAGCAAACGGATTATAACCGTAGTACCCAAATTTCGTGCCGCAAAAGGATTTATGGCATTGAAAGCGGAAAAAAACCGGCCTAATTGTAAGGCACAGTAGTAAGACCTTACTATAGAACAGAAGTCATATATCTTGAGATATGCCAGGCCCGGAGAATCGAACCCCGTACTACCAAGCTGTGAATTCGATTTTGAGCTGAGGTAAAATTACATAATCTTTTATCTTTCCTTCTTTCCTAATGTTCTCAAGGTACATCCCATTCAGCAATCGACCTGAAGGGCTCTGTTGTCTATCAAGGAGTTACGTACCCCATATTTGACATACCAGTAGAAGGTAGAATTGAGGGAGGAAGTTTGTATGTAATGAGCCATAACCTTACGTCATCGTTTCCAGGAGTAAGTTCAAACAATATTTTAGAATAATTCTAAAAAAAAATTGTACAATGAAAATGAAATGTACAATTATTGTACATTTCATTTCATTTCATTGAAACATAAATGTCACATTTATATAATCAATGCTAATCTAATTTACAGAGGAAGGATTTCAAATATGAACTCTACAGTGAGTCCATAACTGAGTTTTGCGTTGAAATTGGATTCATCGCTGACTGAAATAAAATAAGTTGCCCTGACCCGGATTTTGTGGTCATTCGTCAATCCCTTCATGAAAATTGTTTAAACATTAAATTGTTATAATGAAAATGTCAGTATTCTATCAATAACTTTATTTCTGCCGAAATTGCAAGACAGCGTGTCAATGACGTCATGACTAAACATTACTGGTATGGCAAAACCTTTAATATTGGTACAGGAATATAGCCAGACTCAAATTATGAAAAATCCTCGTTCACTTTCTTTGAAAACTTGAACTTCTCTAGTAAAAAAGACATGAAATAATCTTGGGTTTAGTTTACCAATAAAATTCAGCGAAGAATTTATCATTAAAAGGCGAAGCAGACTAGGTGCGGATTTATTATTCAGCTTCTATTAAATATTTAATTTTCAAAAAAATATTAACAAATTAAAGTGGTACTGAATCCGTAAGGAATATTGACTGAGCAACAATGATTGGACTATGAAGAGTTTGTGAGTGAGTGTCTTCCCCAGTAGTGTTGAGAATATCCGGTTCTCCAGACCCACCACCACTAAGCATCCTTGAAACTATTGTCGGGGCCACATTATAAATACCTGGCCGTGTTACAGCAACTTTGTAGGCTAATTTTTTACTTTCAGTTTCATCAGTAAACTCAACAATCCATCTTGTTTGTCCAATGAAATATACGTCTTGAGAAGATGCTTTCGTACCGGCCGAGGTTGAAATAGTGTCTGATCTAAACAAATTAATCAATTAATTAAATCATTAATCCTGGCCTCATGACGTCACTCTAATTAGACAATCTTATCAGATAAGTATTAAAAACTGAATATTCTTACTGAATTTCCGCCGCTCTCCCAACAGTGAATTCAAATTTTCCAACACGTTTCGAATGAATGATGAGGTCAACAGGACAGACGTAACAAGGGAAATTATTAAAATCATGAGAATTCTTTACATTGTGTGTAACTTGAAATACAAATGGAACTTTCTTCTCAATTGGTGTCTTTTCTGAATCGATGATTATTTTCGTCGATATATTGCTGACTGGTAATTTATAAGTTCCACGTATATTGCTTCTATTTTCTCCTCCATCCTTCTGATTGAATTTCCATTTCAAATTTAAAAATAATTCTTCAGAGTCAAATTCACGTCTTCTCCTTGTTTTCATTATAATATTTAAGGACTCGGCAGGACCTATACTTATTTTTGAGTCAAGGAACTCTTGTCCTGGTAAATAATTCAATTCTTCTACTATTTTAACGTCGTCTGGAGTAAACTTCAAATTTTCTAACTGCACGCTCCCATCCTAAACCAAAAAAAAATACAAGTCATTTCTCCAAAAATGAAAGGGATAATAAAAAAATCAACTAACCTTAGACAAATTCTGAACATTTAGAAGATCCAATGAAACCAAGTTATCCAAAACCTTCAATTTGAGGAAATCCAGTCTCAAACAAGGTAGAAGAGGAACTTGAATACACA
This sequence comes from Protaphorura glebata, assembly GCA_034694305.1. Taxonomy (NCBI): domain Eukaryota; kingdom Metazoa; phylum Arthropoda; class Collembola; order Poduromorpha; family Onychiuridae; genus Protaphorura; species Protaphorura glebata. The sequence goes on along the minus strand of JAQFYE010002232.1, from coordinate 15,282 downwards.
TTTTAATTATGCGATAAAGAGATGAAGATTTTTTCTCTGACTCTTGATTTCTACTCTTGATTTCATAGAGAAGTAGAAGATTGACGTTTGCAAAGTCACCATTTTGAGGAGACTTGTAAATACATGGAATCCTCACAGCCGGTGAACCATCCAAAGTTAGTTTGACAGGACAATAATTCTTTTGAGCATTTCCAACGAATAAGTCCGTCGTTTCCGCGTCCGTTCCCGAGATTTGAAGAAAATCACTCATATTTTCACTGGCCACAAAAATCTGTGATATTCTATTCCTCTCTGCCAAGTCCATTGATTTGTCACGAAGAACGATACTGAATTTAGTTAGTTGAGTATGGAATAAAGTTGAAGCTAATCCTTCTACTTCCGCCTGGTAAAAAAAAAGGAAGAACATAGTCATTACTCATATTTCATAACAGTAGAACCTGTTTGTCACCAAGTTTGAAAATCAGGATATCTAAAAAAAAAAATGCATCAAAGTGTAGTAATGACGATAGCATTGGTGAAATTTTAGTGAAATATTTATTTTGTGTGTAGTTTGAGCGATAAACCGTTGAAAAATTGGTCTTTAAGAGTTCTTACATGCAAGTTTTTACTTAAGTGCTCGTCAGCGCTGCTAAGAAAATTTAACTTACTTGAAGCAATGGCATTTGATCAGACACATGGATTTCATTTCTCAAGTCATTTGCATAAATTCGTCCATAGCGCTCAGCCTTCGTGGAGTTCAGTCTCGGTCCTTTCATGATTACTCTTTGTTTAAATGGCACTTTTATCCCATCCAAGATTAATTCATAAAATAACCAGTCAAACTTAATTTTCCCTTCTCTGCTACTAGCGACGGCGAAACGAACCTGAAATTAACATAGCATTCGTCAACTTTTATTTCATGTATGTACCCAGTGGGAAATTAGCCGAAGGCCTAACAAATTAAGACAATTGTTCAATTGTCAATAGTCCAGGCGATTGGCTAACTGACTAAATTTAACCAATCCCTACAAAAGAAAATCGTACTTACGAGTTTAGTCTCCCCAGGTTGAAAGCAAAGCTCATTAACTATTGTCGAGGATACACAGGTCCCAGGATCAAACTTGAGGTTGATATTCTGGAGTGAAATTTCAATGGATAAGGGATTTTGAAGTGGGAGTTCAATGTAGAAATATTCTGTGACAAGAAACAAAGAAAAACTGTCAATACTCAGAGAATGAAAGAATAATTAATTATAACCGTGCGGAGTAGATGTAATTTGAATCTCCGAACAACCTACCATTATAAGGCACTGAAGGTGAAACAGTGTTGTCTGTTCCTTGTTGAAAAAGCATTCTGGAAGGCTTAAAAGTTATCACAGAGGTTTTGATTTTCTCTCTCACGATTTGCTCTTCTAACGTATCCCAACTAAAACAAAGACAGCGCATGTCAGATCAGATCACATATAAAACAAATGACTAGACTATACTGGTCAACATAACTTGACAACATTTTCTTACTAGGTAAGCTCATAGTCTATAAACAAACAAAGGTGAGTTTGTTATTTCTAAATCGCTTCTAGTAGGCTTATGGTGCATTATCTCATGAAGGACCAACAATGACGTCATTGGGTCAATGATGTCATGACTATACATTTGCTGATATGGACAAAACTTTAAGGTTCACTACATTCAATTAAATTTTCCGACCCTTCACTATTTTCTGCTTCATCGAAAGTATGAGCTCACCTAGTAGAGAGTAGAGAAGTTGTCAAATTGTTTTGAACTGTATAATGATCAATGCTACTTACTAAGTCGATGGAATGTTCTCATTCGAGCTAACGTTGGGTAACTCTCCTGTCTGGAGTCCAGTATTCCCAATCCTAATTCTAATTTCAGAGCAATTCAGTTTTGGAATTTCAAGCTCTTGCGGAGTCCCGTCTTCTTCATACAATTTCTGAAATGCGCAAAATACACGAAGAAAGTTAGATATTTCGAACAGAATAGTAATGAGAATTATCCCACATCAATTAATTTTATCATGAATATCATGAGAAATAATTTTTTGGGAAAACAATCAACTTACAGACATTATGCTAAGCAGTTCCTTATAAAAAATTTGAATTTGACCAACGGGTTGCGGCGTCGGAGATTTAAGAAGAGATTTGAGGTATTTAGCAAGGCCAGAATGTAGTTGTAGAAAGCTTTGAAGTCGGGCAATCGTAAAATGGACATGATCTTCCGCAAAGCGCCAACCTCTCCCACCATAAACTTGTCCAGCTTGAATGTAAGAGTTCAAGGAGTGGACTTTTAGACCCGCCTTTCCAAATCTGTGGCCTGCAAGTCCAAAATAAACTATTATACAAACTATTTAAAAAAAACCACATTACTGGGACTGTGAGGTTTGAGCCTGAAAAGTGGTACGCAGTTTTTGGACATACCTGCAAGGACACTATGAAGAGCAAATTTTCTGGGGGAATTCATCTGAAGAAAAGCGTAGGCTGCTTGCTCGAGCATAAGCGCAGATCTTATATCACATTCCTCTGACGTCATTCGAATATAAATCTCAGCAGCCATTGGGTAATTATCCAACTCTTTCAGACACTCACAACACATGATTGTGCAACGAATAGCGGCATCAATCATTCTGAAAAAATATCAATTTTTGTATAAACATAAAATAAATACACTAACATTTTGACAATTATTAATAAAAAAATTTACTGACTATTTTGTTCATTACCTTGTATTTTCCATGTAACATTTGATGGATTCACTGATGTAATGAACAGGAAAAGAGCGTGCTCCGACAGATGCTCCTTCCGCTTGAGTCATTAAGAAATGAGAAATCTAGAAAATGAAAAAATAGAAATAAACAAATTAGAATTTGGTTTCTTCGTACGTACAAACAAAGTAAAAAGATCAAAATAGTATTAGTTCTTACAGCAGCCATTTCCAGCGCGGACGCGTAATAAATCCATGCTTGATCTCCACTGAAATCTTTTTTTAATTGATGGTAGAGTTGATAGGCTCCAGAGTAGTGGCCAAATAGGAAATATAAGTCAGCCAACTTCCGACTCACAATTTCCGGGGAGTCAGGCGTATACCTGGAAAAACTCAAGATGTACCTTTATCACTTAAATATGCTTTGTGGGCCACGAACTGTGTAATTCACATACTGGAGGGCAAGTTATCGTGAGACAACAAAAATTGTTAACGGTTAACTTGTGGCATTATGACCAGAATTATATTATTGCAGTGGGATAACTGGTAGAACTATCGACGGCGTTGCAAGTTAGTTTTTGTCTTGGTATTTATTGAAATTGGTATATTCAACAAATTGTTTCCGAATCCAAACGAAATTTCGACGTAAACCATTAGCAAACCGTTTAATTCTCTAAAAGTTTAAGTAAAACAATAAAAAAACTTACACCGTTAGACCAGGAGACTTTCCACTAGCACCAAACAGTCTTTTAGTAGCTCCAAAAAACGATTTGCTCATACTTCTTCTATTTACAAGCTGAAAAAGGTCAAAATTGTATTAGAAAATGTTCAGCAATAAATACAATTAAAAAAACAATATCTATAAAGTAATTACCGATTCATGCAATATCCGACACTGTCTTTCTACATACGGAAGCAGAGCTTTGCCTAGAAATTCATTAACTGTCGTCTGAATATTTCGAACGTCATTCGGACTTATATTCCTCGTCCTTGAGCCACCATTTGGTTTAGAAAAATTTCCTGAACTATTATTTTGTAATATTCCGTTCGGAGGTAGAAAACTGGGTGAGTCTTCTTCGTCCGGGCTGAGGGGGTGAAACGTACTGTTATAATTAATTGGTTGTGAGGAATCAACTCCATCTGTGCTGTTGTTCCAGGTCATCGGGAAATCCTACAATTTTTAACAATGACCCCTTCAAGGCAAGCTCATAAATAATTAAAAATATTATTCCTCCAACTCTGACTCACACTTTGCTGCTGCTGATTCATCAGTGACGACCAGGGGTCAGGAACTGGATCTGTGGGTACTCCTTCACGGTTTGCAGTATTTATTTTCAGCATGTAACAAAAATTTCCCCCGTAAGTTGTCCGTAAATTTTGGTAGACTGTTTCGGCACTAAAAGTAAAAATGCAAAAATATTTTTAATTACTAGTGAAAATTGTACAGGGTATTTCTTTATTTTTTTACCCAGTAGAATCCTCAGCAGAATCATCATGAAGAAGAATATAAAATTTGAGTACTGATGAAAGAAGCCAAGTTTGCGGCCATTCAGTTTGATGTTGTTGTTGAAGTTTACTCAATTTCCCTACGATTGTAGTTAAGTCTTCAACACTTTTCCCTTCTGAAGTGGAAATGACTAAAACACATGAAATGAAATGACCGAAGAATTCATATATCCCTGGATTTTGCTCCGAGTATGATTTCAAGGTTGTTTCTCTCCAGGATTCAAACCAGGGAGTACTTGAAGGGACTTCTACGGAATATTCTGTTCCTCTGGCTTTTCCTTTCAGGTCGTATGTCTTGAAAAGTGGATTATCCGAATTATCCACATTTTTATCGGCTTCCAATAATCGAAGAGGCGGTGGGGACTGAGAAACGACGCTCAGTTGGACTTGTCGATTCTTCTGTGTGTCAAGGACAGGGGGTTTCCAGGAGGCAATATCAACTGGACTGATTTTGAGACATTTTGGTGCTATCTGTGTTCCACTTGGCTCTTGCCATGTATCTGTTGTGCAAAAAAAAAATATTCAATTTAAATGGAATTAAATTTAAAAAAAAATCCATAATAGAATATTATTTTTAATTTAAGAAAATTAGTTAGCCACTTCGTTCTAGTATAGTACTACAGGTAGAGCTTGACGCCTCGCAATGTTTTGAGGCCGATGTGTATGGCTGACGAAGTAGTAATCAAAAAACGTATGTGGTGTAGCTTCCAAGAGTTTTTACCTACTACTATGGGTACCATTCCACAGCTCTAACCGTACTACAACGCAAATGGCTATAATATTATCCAAAAATATTAATTCATTTATTAACGTTACCGAAAAGACTCACTAAAATTCATTGTGCATGTTACAATGTTACAAATATGACGAAATAGCATTCTATTTGGCTCAGAGGCACCCGTAGTAGTAGCAAAACTCGAGCCTCTGAACTAGAGGCAACATATCGGTCACACACCACATGTACCATGTCTGCACAAGTAATCGAACCCCTGTCTTAACGAATACCAAAGTCTCAAAGTCTGCCTCTACAAAACGGAAGGACTCTTTAAAATAGAAACTAATTAGATCGTACTACTGTTAAAAAGTATGAAAAAACTGTTAAAAACTTACTAAAAGTTGTTAGGGCCGTAAAAGGTTGAATGAGTTGCGTAAAATTTAGGCCATTCGCCTCACAAAGTTTTTGGGCTGCCGGAGAAGACAAAATTGCAACACGGGGACTAAAAATTTCACCGACTAATTCACGGGCAGAGAGTTTACACTTGGACATAATTATGCGAATTACTAATTGCTAATTAATTATGCAAATTAACAAATTACACTGTAGACCACAAATTTTTTCAACCATTGACTATAATATCTATTATTGATTAGTTTCTCTCCCAAAAAATGCACTTAAATATTGTGACAAAAGGTTCAGGGTTTGACCCTCTGAAGCTTAACATGACGATCACGATCGTACTTGAGAATTTACAATCACAATCAAAATCACGATTGCTTAAAATTAACACATTTAATTATTAGGATAAATTCCACCCTTTGCCAGAAAGACAGATAAAAATTAAATTCCTCTCATTTCGCGCGGAGAGTCAAAACTTGATGTCATTTGAGAGCACAGACTTATAACCGGCGGGAGTACATTGCGAGAAATAGTTAACGAACGCGATAAGATAAGAGCAAGATAGCAGTGGTTGTCTTACATCTCAGACACACTGCACTGGGTTCAAAGTTGAATTTCAGGGTCATTTAAACCCCTACTGTTCAGATTAGGGCTTCATCAGCTGGACATATTTGAATTCATATCAACGAGTGATTCTTCTCTGGAGAAGTCATTCTAGAGGCCCCAAACGCAACGACGCTTTATTTTTAGGTCTGGCTGACCTGGCGTAACACAAATAAATAATAATAATGTATATTTTTTCATTGTCTTGATTGGCATAATATACGTACTTCCTTTTAAAAACATATTGTAAAATGTTGAGTCTTCGACCTAATAATTATTATGATAGCAGTTATTGTTGTTGAATAAACGATGATGTTTTCTTCTATATTTGTGAACAAAATTGATTTTGGGTGGAATTTTTTTCAGATATATATTCCGCTTCAAATTGTATCAATACGTCCAATCAATTGACTTGTGCAGCAAATCAGTTTAGAAAATAAAATATGTTGTGTAATTTTGGAGTACAAATAAATGTTCCTAAAATACAAAATATAAATTAAAGAAAAATTAAATAAAAGGCAATTCGGTATTAAAATCTAAACCGTGCTTTACGTACTGTTATTTTCTAAGTCTCTCATGTTTACGAGATTTACAGTACAGACACAATAAATATTAAAATGAACGTTAATTGTAGCAGTACCGAGTACCGACATATTCAAATTCTGATCGATTACCAAATATTTCATTACTGTCACCTCTAACTAAATTCGGTTATATATCTTCGGTGACCAAATCATTCAAATAGAATACCTAGTGACAGACCTGTCAGAAATTGAAGTGCCTGATGGATTTACTGCATCTTCGGTAAACCAAATAGTTCCATGACCGAATAGTAACAAAATATTATTCTGTACTGTTCTTGTAGCGAGTATATTGTTGACAATTCATCAATTTGGTTAGATTGGATTCGCTTTATTTAATTTAAGCTGCAATCAAATACATCGTAGACACACAAGGATGAATTATTGAATTATCAGTAAGTGAATTAATGTTCCATTCTCACATCATAATTTATAGGTCACTCAAGACAAGATCAGCGCCTTTTCAATTTAGGTCTTTGTGCGAATGCTTATTCCGAGATTCCGACAGTGACAGACAGACAGACAATTGACTGTAAAACCTAAACCTATGTATGAGAGACCAATTAAATTTAATTTAATTTACTTTGTATTTGAGTGGTCCTAATGTTGATAACAGAGAAATATTAAATTCTTAAGCGTAATAAAAAAAATTAACAGTAAAAAACCATGTTCGTTCGAAGAGGATTGGACCCTTTGTGTTTTCGTCCTCTAAATCGTGCGTTGTGTTTGGCGTAATTAAATTTTGACTTTGGATGCGTCATCAGGCGCGTATTTCCTCCCCTGCCATCCACACAAACACCAATTTTTAAATTCTTGGTCTTGCAATCAAAATAAACTTAAAAACATTTAACAGTTGTTTAAAGTTTTGAATTTTTTATTAATTTCATCAAATCTTGTTTGTGCACTATAGTAGAATTTGGACTTCTCGGAAAACCTTCCGCAGGTATGTTGATTTTATTGGGATTTGGAAAATTTTCAGTCAGCAGTCAATCTTCATTTATGAAACGCCAACGCATTTTTTCTACCTAATAAACTAATTGTGAATCAATCAATGTTAGCAGTGCTTTTAAGTACTAGGTCACGGGAAACAAACGAAACATTTGACCTTAACGTGACCTTTCCTTCTGTCAAAATATGCGTATGTGTAGTGGTACAAGGAATGGATAAATTAGTCCGACGAATGCACATTTTATTTTTGTTTTTTAAAATAATCATCAATCATGTTCACTTCAATTTAAAATTATCATGATTACCAAAATTTTGTTAAGTTGGCTTAGTGAAGGTCACCCTAGTAGTAGAGAAGGTCCTAATGAAGAAAACTTCATGTCTTGAAAGTTGCGCGCACAGACACCTTTTAGCGATGACAGACAATAAAAAATTAATTTGAAATTTGGGTTTAATTTTCTCCTCTTATTCCAGATGACACAGAGTCCAAGTCCTTGCAATGGAAATTCCAGGAGGACAAATGGATTCTTACAATGTTTCAGTTGAAGAAATGAACGAAGCAGCAGCGGCAGCGCTGACAATCGGTGAACAAATGGACCATGAAGATCATGATCAAGTTGGACATCACATGATGAGTCATCCAAACACTCAAGGGTCATCTGTCATTTCTGACCAAGATGCCCTAACTCAAATCATCTCATTCACTTTCACTTGCGATATATGTCAAGGGAAATTCACGGATCAGTTCAGCTTTTTTGAGCATCTCAAAAGTCACTACGACAGTCAAATCCAAGTCCAAGTACAATCACCGCCAAAACCAGCCAAAAGAGCAGCTCCGAGGAAGTCAAGGGCTAAGGCAAATAAGAAAGGTCAAATGGACGATGACCCATTGGATGGGGCTCAGTCTTGCGTGCATTGTGGAAAAGAATTCAAGAGGTCACACACACTCAAGGCACACATGCAAAATGTTCATGGAGACTTTCTAGACAAAGAATTACCGGATGCGGGTGTCGTCATTATTCCAAGGGAGAAATCCAATAAGAAGACAAAACCAAGTCAGGTCAGTCAAGATTAAGGTCAATTTGTCCAAATATTTATAGGATCCGATAAAATATGCAGAACAGGTAACAAATATGTTGCTATTTCTCTGCATGGATATCTGACGACCTTCAAATATCAAATATCTGATTATATCTGTTTTTTGTTATTAAAATATTAACGTTGTATTTTTGTAGATCAAAGTAATGATGCCGGACACAGACACGACGCGGTTTCACAATGAAGCCATTTTGGAAGACGTCGAGAGTGAAGAAATTTTAATTAGACGAGAGGCAGAAGAGAATCGGGCTGAATTTTCACAAGATGAAATCAGCTATATTGTTACTTCTGAAGATGGAATAGTAGTAAAGGAGGATGAAGAGGAATTGTCAGGTGAACAACAGTGTACGAAATGTGGAGATTTATTTGATTGTCTTCAAGATCTTGAAGAACATAATAGACAAGAACACGGTGGAGAAGATATGGTGGAGGAACCTGAGCCACAAATAAATTCTACATCGTCCCGTACGTCAGCCGGTGGTGCAAGAACTCGAGACACCCTTAAATGTTCAGAATGTGATAGAGTTTTTAATCACAGAAATTCACTCGTTTACCACATGCGGAGTCATACGGGTGAACGGCCACATCAGGTATGACCATGACATGTTCCATTTTTTTGTCCAATCTTTTTTTAAGTTTTTTGTGTCATTGTTTTTCATTTTTGCTGCTGCTAAAATACAGTACTGAATAAAATAATTAGTGTGTTGTATTTTTTTTTCAGTGCGACCTCTGCGGGAAAAGCTTTTTTGCAACCTCAGCTTTAAAGGTAAGCAATTCTGCGAATTACTGTACAGGGGAAGAAGTTATTTTCAGACACAATTCATAAATTATTGTATTTATTTTTGACAGGTTCACATGAGGCTACATTCTGGTGAAAAGCCCTACAAATGTGAACATTGTGGTAGAAATTTTAGACAATGGGGAGATTTGACTTACCACGTTATTTCTATTCACTCAGACATTCGACAGTATCAGGTAAGTGTCCAACTCTCTTTTTCTCATTTAATTAATTTTTTATTGTTCTGTATTAATTATGCTCTAATCTCTGCCCTAGTGTGAATTTTGCGGGAAAGACTTTGCCAGAAAGTACAGTCTCGTGGTTCACAGGAGAATACATACAGGTTAGCAACCATTAGTTTTCTAATGATTACATTCAATTCTCTATATATCGGCAGTGAACTATCGGAAACCTCTTTCAATGGAACTGCGGAATTTGCATTAGAATTATCTCCAATTTTTTTTTTGCATTTTTCTAAGTTTCCTTAAAAGGCTTTCCCTGAAAATGAATACATTTATTTATTATTTGAATAAATTAACAGGAGAAAGGAACTACAAGTGTGAATTTTGTGGGAAATGTTTCCGGGCAGCGAGTTATTTACAAAATCACCGAAGAATTCATACGGGCGAAAAGCCCCACGAGTGCACAATCTGTGGTAAACCTTTTCGAGTGAGATCCGATATGAAGAGACACATGTCTTCTCATACAAGAGAAAAAGGATTGACGGGTGCGGGTAACGGCGGAAATAATTCGAAGGCTGCTTCATCAGCAACTACTGCTACTAAATCAATTACTGTAGAGGCGGCAGCAAAGCAAACTCATGCGATTGCAACTCGATCAATCACAAATGCACCCACGATTTTACAAACGAAAAGAAAACAAACACACACGACTACCACCGTCAATGTTCAAAATATTGTGGCTATGAATGAGGCTGGCGAGGTAACTCAAATATTACTGATTTTTAAATAATATTCTCATTTTAATAATAGAAACACGGGCCTTCATGGATTTAATTTCATTAATTTTTGGCTTGGTTTTGTTTAGATTGTCCAACTGGAGCCTGAACTGGCTCGACAACTCCAGGAAGGTCAACTAATTCAAGTCCCAGTTTCCAGTACTGGAAGCATTACATTGACTGAAGAGAGTCTCCGGAGGATTAATATGCAAGAGTCTGGGTCCATTGTTATAACTGGTGATCTTAATGATGAACAACAAATAACGACTCTTCAGGTAAAAGGAAATAAAAATCTCTTTGTTACGAAATATTTTATCGTAAACATGCCTAAAATTACCGAGAATTGTCAGTCCAAGATAATTTGACAGTTTTCCCACTTTCAGTATTTTTTTGGACGTAGTCGTCCAAAAAAGTGAGCGAGGATTTTGTAAAATTGCAAAAAAAAAATGCATTGCAAAGTTTGAGTGCCGCAAGTTAGTTTGATTATAATTCATCGAATTTCTTTTTTAGGTGGAAGATGCAGAGACTGAGATTAAGGACGAATTAATTTACCATGAAGACGGACAACCCATCACGATTTCTGAAGAAAATATTTGTGATGCAAATTCTGGGACTTTGTACGTCTGGCCAGTTTTTATGGGAAGTTAAGTGGAAGTGCATTAAGCATTCAGAGTGCTGACGGCTGAGTGCCGACTCGGGTAGAATTAAATCTGAATTTAATTTTATTATTTTAGAAGAGTGACTTAAATCTGTATTATACTTTTTCCTCGAATGACCTATCAAGCTAAAGCTAAACTAGAACTAGTAGTGTAGGTAATAGGTTTATAGTTGTATACTTCCGAATTCGTAATTTTTGCAAAAATAATTGCAGATTATCTCACGTCTTTTTTTAGCAAAATATACAAATGTAAAAATTCTGTAATTAATGTTACACATTGTTGACTGACAAAATTTTTACTAACGAGGTGTTGAGTTTAATAAGAAATTAAAAAAGTTACAATTTTGTATTACATTCAAATTATCTCAGATACTAGCAATCATTATGTAAATTTTTGACACTTAATAAGCCTAGGTATGTTATTTGTATCTTTTACCCCAAGCATTGGATTGAATTGGTGGGTCAAAAATTTAAATTATATGTTCACCAGGGTGACCCTTCAATTCAAGGTCAAATCTTTGTATCCCAGGCAAGGCAAGGCAGGTGAATGATCAAATTTTAGTATTACTTTATTTATGAATGAATGATTTTACATGACTTTCCCCAAGAATCGTGATTCCGTAAAAAATAACATTATATTCACTAAATTATAAAAATAAAAAATAAAATTCATTGCTAGAAATTCAATACAACAAGAACATCAACGTGCAATTTATTATTAGCCTGGCAAGTAAATAATACTTCAAATTTAGTTTAGATATTAAATTAATCTAATAGAGAATTCCAATTTTCCATTCGAAGGAACATGAATAGTACTTAGTAATTAGTAACGTTTTTCTGTATGTTTTTGTTTTGAAGACGGGATTTAGATAAGACGGTGTAAGTTGTACAAGGCCTCCGAACCTTCCTTTTGTCCGTCAGCAAGTAGCTTCTTTTGCAGAAGTAGGACACTTTTGGTGTTTTGATCCGCATCCTGTGCTGCCTCAGATTCCATTTGCTTTGACATGTTTTTATCAGCCTAGAGAATTCATACATTTGGTTAATTTAGACCTAAATCCAAGAATTTCTATGATTCCGTAAAATGCTTACTGCAGCGAATTTTGTGAAGCTTGCTCGCTGAAGATCATTACATTCAGTGATCAGTTTTTTCATCGCTTCATTTTCTCGGGTAAGAGCGATTACCATTTTGCCTTGCTTTTCTTCCTGAAAAATTGAAAATGACTCATAAATACCAAATAGGAATAGGAGTCTGAAAACAAAAAATTATTAAGAAGTGATGACTCAAAGCCAATTTAATATTTCACTCACATTTCTAACTTGAAGTTGAACAACTTCATTGAGCTTCTCATTGATATTTCCAATGGCATCCTTGAATTCCGTAATCACTCGCTCCCGACTTGCCCTTTGTTCATTCTGTAGAGCGGTAATACGAGCTGGGATCGAGTACACAGCTAATGGAGAACAAAGAAAGAAAAAATTATAGCACACTTAATTAATCACTGGCGAGCGAAGTAATTAAAAATCAAGAATTTACAATATGAATGTGAATTACCTTGAAAATTATGATCCAACCTTTGCTTCTTGGCACGAACACGATGATGAATTTGGGAACTGAGTTGATTGATCAGTTGACTCACATGTGGTTCCATTTCTGTTCCTTCCGAATCATCCAATAAAATCTCATCCGGTTCTACAACTCCATGTAATGTTTCATTTTTTGTATCAGCATTTATTTCGCTAAGGTCAATGTCGAAATCACGGGCGCGGTCGGGGTCACCGCGAATCTTAGGAGTGGAGTGAGGAGGAGGAGCAGCCATCTTTGTTTTTAAGGCTCTTTTATGAGATGCTGCAAAAATTAAAACAATTTAAATTGCCATTACTTACAAGCACAAAATGTCAACCAGAAGACTCGAACCCTCGTCATAGCAAAGCTGCAAGTGTTACCAGTGCCACTTATGCAACAATTGAGGCAAGAAATGGAATATTCATGTATGTAATGATTGAATCAGAAGTTCATTTAAGGAAAGTGGGCTTCAATTTATAGTAAAATATAAAATGTAGGACCGGTCACATTCTTTGATCTTTCCATTTTTATGTTATTTTAGACAAATTAATCGGTTTTATCTCCCTTTTCTATGGTTAAGGGCGGCTCATAATGATAGGTCCAGGGTGCCAGCGCCTGGATGTTGACAACAGCGCAACCTGAAATTGAAATTCTTGACTCCAATAAAAAAAATCCATTATGTCACCCATTTTTCAGTTCCTTTCAACTCCGTCCTAATCCCAACCCCGTTACCCATTGCCGTATTAGTATTCCGCTTCCACTGGTGAGGAACCATATTAAAATTATTGATGATGATGATGTTGGGTATCGGGGGTTACACGACACCAACACTTAATTGACATAGCCAAAGGCCGAATCAAACCGCAATTTTAATAATTTTAATATGTATATTAAAATTATTAAAATTGCGGTTAAAATTAATAAATTGATTTCATCATTTTTATTATTCGACCATCGACCCCAAAATTATAGTATTCAACGAATCTGTCCATCTGCGGACTTGACGCTTGGTCTGTATTCTGTGCATCTGAATTTGAGTGAGAGTTCGTTCGTTCGTTGACCCCCACAGCCACATTCCCCAACTTACACCGCCAGCGATTTTTAACGTCGTAATCTTTTACTCCATTGGCAGTAACTTGAATACATTAGACATGCGGTGAAATGAAAATGAAAGACATGGATGAAGAGGTCAAATAGTCAAAGTGTAGGTAGGTCAAGGTCAAAAATGTCAAACTTACTCTTACCTGGTTTAGTAGAGACGGAATCTTCCCCTTCAGTACGACTCATGTTCCGACTGCCGTTTGCCTTTTCACCCGAAGTTGACATAATTAGTCCAATCAACTCTAGACCAAGGAAAGAATGGAATGAAGTGACTGGATACAAATCAAATCAAATGTCAAAGGTCACTGGTCACTGATCACTTTGGAGATGGACGAGAGAAGACAAGAGAGCAGTACGACTGTGACTACCGAGTCTGAAAGTGAGAATGGGAATGAGAGTCGAGTCAAAGGCAAAGGAGAAGGAAGAGGCCGCGGCGGCGGTTAGGTTCAAATTTGAAAGAGCGTCACTAAATCTATGATTATCATCAGTTTCTTTGTTTTTAGCGATTCTATGATGACCGACTGCCTTACATTCCGGACACACTCTCATAAAAATAGCTTTGATCAGATTATTCTTCAACAGTTTCTTTAGTAAGGAACACATTAATTGACATCATTCGTAAGGCAGTATTATGGTTAATTGTCAAACATCGCAGCCTATTATTAGTAGAGGGTGTTTGGGTTCGCTTTCTATTTGGCCTAGAGAAGGTATTCTTAGTTAGCAAACTAACTATGTTCTATGGTGCAGGCCAATGAAGATGGCATCTTACTCTACAACATATTATAGCTTATCTACGACGCAACTGACGTGGCTTTTCTCGATTATCATTGTCATGCCTTAGCGGATATGCATTAACGCACGATCGATTCTTTGTTTTTAACATTTTTATGCTCATCGGTAGCCTTGCCTAGACACTCTCTAACTTAATCACTTCTTTTTTTCATATATTGACGGAGAAGCATCTGTATGACAACGCGATGATCTAATTAGTTGCTCAAATAAATGAAACTTTTTCTAGAATTGCCTGCTCTACAACAAACGCATTGTCCTCTTACTTTTTTGTCAATTGTTTTTGATTGAAGAATTTTCTAGTATTACTATAGGGTACACATACAAAGTAATGAGAATCCCAAAGTGCATAAACTCTTCCTTCGGCAAAAGGAGTTTGTTCCTCCTAGTATTTGTTCTTGTGCTGATGGTACTCATCCGGTCTACATATTTATTTGGGTGAGTTAGTTTTACCCATTATATTATCACTATTTTATAATCCAACTGCAGCTTGGTCCTTCAACCCTGATTTCAATCCTAATTTCATCGGCCTTTCAAAATTCCCTAGCCCTGTCTAAGTGTCTATTTATAATTATCGTCATTGGCTTTTTCCGGTATTCCCATAATTTCCTAACATTTTCTCTTCTGGCTATTAAGAGAATAATTGCTGAAAATCCTCGCTTTATGTTCTATGAACAGACAATGAGCCACATTTGACTAAACTGTTTTTATCAGAATGATAATAAAGCACGACGGATAATTATTTGTTTGGTTTTTCTCCAGGGCTGATGTCAATGGAGTTAAATGGAATAGAATATCATCTCACGATACTCTACTCGTTCGAAAATCACCTGCGCTGATCATTTATCCAAAATGGATCGTCGTCACTTCAATTAACAAACCGAC